>APFE031404690.1:24070-122995 GCA_000404065.3 Pinus taeda | reverse complement strand
AACGCATAAGCCAAAAATTTCTCTTATATAATTTCTAAAAAATACTTCGCTTAATTAATAATTCTATTAAATAAAATAAATTTCACCTTACAATGAAAATTTCTTAAAAACATTTGATATTCCAACTATATAAATCATTTAATCCCTGAACATTGATAATTCTAACCCATATAACAAAAATCATATATAGCACTAAATGAAAGTTAAATAAAATTAAAAAAGGTAAAATATTAAGTATTACCTTAAACGGGGATTGAAGATTTCTTTGATTCTTTGAAAACTTTTGCTATTGATTATTTTGCAATTTACTTAATTTTTTTAAATAAAATAAATATTAACTTGAATATTTTTTAAAAGTATTTGATATTCAAATTATATTTTACAATTTACATATTTTTAAAAAAAAATAATATTAACTTGAATATTTTTTTAAAAACATTTGATATTCCAAATTATATTTGTCATTTAATTTTTTTATATTATAATTCAAATAAAATAAAATCACATTTAATACTAAACAAAAAATTTATAGGTCTACGAAAGGGTTTTTAGATAAAAAAATAAATCAAAAAGATTTTTGATAAAATAATTGAGTTAATGTAAAATAATTTATATTCTATCTTTCTATTATAATTAAAAAATTAAATCTCTTTCAACACACAATGATATTTCATAAAGGTTACATTTAATTTATTTTTTAAAATTATATATATATAGTCATTTAATATTTTTAATATTCATTATCCAATAAAATAAAATCATACATAATATTAAACAAAATTTAATAAATCAAAAAAGGATGTTTAGATGAAATAATTGAAATGATATAAGTATTTTTATATTCATCCTTCTATTACAATTAAAAAAATTAAAATCTCTTTCAATACAATGATATTTCATAAAAAAAATTAAAATCTCTTTCAATACAATGATATTTCATAAAGGTTATATTTAATTTATTTTTTTAAAGTTATTTTTATTTATTTATATAATTAATTAATATATATAATATTAATATATATATATATATATATATATATATATTCTTTTTTTTCTATATAAAAAGTATTTGTTGATAACTGCTTTAACTGCTCAAAATTTGTTACATATTCTTCTGTCTATTCAAATGTATTATCTTCTCTTTGCAATGATGGAATAGGATATGCAATTTGAGAGAAGTTCCTGATGAACCTCCTATAATAGCTTGCTAGTCCCACGAATGATCTCACATCATCCACATTTCTAGGAGCTTCCCACTGCATGATAGCTCGTCTTCTCTAGATGTATTGTTATGTCTTCCTTGGAGACCACATGCCCCAAGTAATGTACCTTTGTTTGAAAGGAACTACATTTACTGAGCTTAGCATACAACCGATACTCTCTCAACAATCTCAAAATTGCTACTAAATGCTCGACATGCTCTACCTCATTCTTAGAATATATCAAAATGTCATCAATGAATACAATAACATACTTGTCCAGATAAGGACACAACACACTATTCATCAAGCACAATAAAAGTAGCTATAGAATTAGTCAAACCAAATGGAACTACAACAAACTCATAATGCCCATACCTGGTTCAGAAAGTTATCTTGTAAATGTCCTCTTCCTTGATGCATACCTCATGATATCTAGATCCCAAATCAATCTTTGAGAACACTGTTGCTCCCTTTAACTGATCAAACAAGTCATAAATCCCCGACAACGAGTACTTGTTCTTGAAGGTCACCTTATTCAAGTTCCTGTAATGAATGCATAACTTGTGAGTAACATCTTTCTTCTTAACAAACAAGACCAGTGCACCCCACGGTGATACACTTGGCCTAATGTATCCCTTGTCAATCATTTCCTTCAACTACAACTTCACCTCTACTAACTCTACAGTGTTTATCATGTATGGTACCTTTGATGTCGATGTTTCTCCTGGTACTAACTCAATAGAAAATTATACTTCCCTGTGAGGAAGAAACTCTGAAATATCTGTTGGAAACACATCCTGAAACTACTGCAAGATCAGGTAGCTACTCAATTTATTTGCATCCCCATCCTCCTTACCTTTATCACTAGAAATGTATACTGCAAATAACACACACCTTTTTCTACGACTACATTTTTCCTGCATAGTTGTCACCATCCTAATTGACGTTTCTTTCTTCTTACCCTGCAAGATTTGTTGCTCCCCATTGTCATCCAAGCACTCAATGGATTTGTCATAATAATCCACTTTGGTCCTATGAACATATAGCCAATCCATACCCAAAAGCATACTATATGACCCCAATGGCAATACATTCAAATGTGTTGAAGTAGGCATACCATTCAACTCAAATGCACAAGATCTTACCCAATGATGGACTCTCTTCTTGGTACATGTATCCCACTGCACTAACCAAGATTCTACATGCACTTCTTTATTCAAAACACACTTAACCACCAAGTTAGGGTTAACATAACTATAATTATATTTAGGATCAATAAAAATAGAAATAACTTGATCACAAAGCTTACTATCCATCTCAATGATAGATGCCTGATGATATTCCTATCTATTATCCAACACTGCATAGATACGAGGAATGCTCTTCCCAACATCCCTAACTTTCTGCGCCTCTTGTGAACTATAGATTTGAGCCCTACCACCACGATTCTACGGACAATCCCTCTTAATAAGCTCCTTACCACATATCCAACACTCCAACAGTCCTGTACCATCACCTTTATTCTGTTGTTGTGTCCCATGTCCCTGTCTAGTTGCATTGAACTTCTTATACAATGCAACATTCTCTTTCTCGTTTGCATTCTAAGGCCTTGTTATTTTCAGCTTACCTATACTTTTATCTTTCCTTTCCATCCTTGCGGAGATTTTGTCTTACGCTTTGACTATTCATAGTAATGCTTTAGTTTCCCAATAACTTCCTCAAGTTACCGAGGCTCATCATACTCAATCCAATCTCTAAATGTTAATAGAAATCCACTGACAAATATTTGAACTTTAGCCTTTTCATCTTTGAGATGCGACACATACCTGAAAAGATCCAAGAATTTGGTCATATACTCATCAGCTATAATCGATCCCATTGTGAGATAATAGAATTCCTTGGCTTTGTTGTCGCAGTACCTTTCTGACAAGTACTTCTTTTTGAAGAGTCTCTTGAATTCATGCCAACTCAAATCCTCTATCCTGATGTCTCTAATCCATTTTACATGTTCCCACAAGATATTTCTTTCCCTTTGAGGCTAAAGATAGTTATTTTGGCCTTCATATTATTTTTATACTCATGTAGTTCAAAGAACTTATTCATTCCAAGTAACCAAACCTCTACATCCTTAGGCTTCTTCAACTCTCCATCAAAAGTAGGTGGCTTCGCTTTCTTAAACTCATCCAGCAAGTATCCCCTATCACTCCTCCTATAAAGGTGATAACGATGACGATCATGATACCTGTCAGAACTAGAACTAGAATAGTGCATGTGTCCATCACATCTTCTATTTGTAGTATCCAAGAATCTACCATCTTTGACCATTTCATCTCTATATGACCTGTGACCACCATGAGACCTACTGCCATATGACCCATTAGTCCCATTATACTCTCAATAGCTGCTCCGGACTGGTCCCTACCGTTGCAATTCTGACAATCTGTGAAGAATTATTTCATTGACTTCTACTTGTTTCTCCTGTGCCTACATGATTATTTCATTATCTTCTTTACAACTCCTTATGTATTCCTTCAAACTCCTTAATGTGTCTGCTAAGTCAGAAGAGTTCCCAACACCACGTTGCTCATCTGATTCATAGGGAGAATCTTTGTAGTCTACCATCTTGCTAGTCATCTTGATCTCTTCTTGCAAGACATACTATGTCAGCTAAATCAAATCATAAAAAAACGAGCGTACCTTAGTATAACTTGGGGAGGATATCTCATCTGAAAATATGACCGGATTAGCACAATATATATAAACATCACCATAGTAGCATTTAATCATCTTCTCAACCATTATCAGTTAGTAATCCAAGACCATACTCACCACACATCATGACCTCATGCATGGCAACTATAACCATATCATTGTATGCATAACAACATATGTATGATACACACACATACACAGCTAGTACATAAAGCACAAACATGAGAAAAAATATGCAACTGACATGAATGCATGTCCAACACACTGCCTATTCAGTCCAAGGCGTGAACCATGCTCTAATACCACTCTGTAACACCCTCCTCCCACATCTACCCAAGTAGCCAGCCAACCGGGGTAAACATGTGAGGAGAGGCTACTATGATCTGATTCAACCTCATAGATCACCTTAAGGAAGTGGAACAAAAAAAAACACAACCAAATTGACCATCCACACATCCTACAAAACCTCCAGGAGCTAGCCCACCTTTACAGGTGACCAACCCCTGAGGAAACTCATTAGTTCAAGGACCTAGTGCCCCATTTCCTCCCTTGCGAAGCCCTCCAAGTAATTGAGGGTCCCAATCGCTCCCATGAGCCTACCTGAGTGCGACTGTAGCCTTCTTCTGCCAGTGCTATACTAGAAACTGCGAGATTTAAGGCTAAATTCCAGGGCTAGGACCTAGTCATTGCACAAAACTTCATGGAATTTACAGAAATAAAAGAAACATAGAGAATATGATGCCAATACAAATTCTTGAACAAAGACTTGATTGGACCCCTACTCACCATGACAGGTATTTCGTCAAACATGTCAGAAATATACATTCTACAGGTTTAAACAACATATCTGAGCATATGGGTCTTATACTTATCCAAGAATCACTAAGAAGCATTGGTGCCTTATCACATTAGTTGCATTATCATCTATTAGTTCATAGTTTCATTTCTCAATCATTTACAAATCAAAACATGATGAGAACCATACATTTTCACCATATTAAAACATATTCATAACCAACATAGAAAAAACAGAAATAATGAGGATACAACAACCATAAATGCCACATATAATTTAGTACTTTTACACAGAAAATATCAAGGAAAGGAACTCTTATTAATGAATGCAAAAGCCAACCTGTTATGGGACTACCACGTTCCACCTGACCATAGATTGGTTGAGTCAAATCTCTCTTTAGCCAATCACCCCTGCACCATATTCCAAGCATGAATGTGGGACTCGAACCAAAAGAACCAACCGGGGCTTCTTGAGGTTAAACCACCTCATCCTCACCAACAGATCAGCGTTTACCGCGATCCTCATCGGATCACTAGACCGTAAACAAGCATGGATGCCACCATATTTCTCCACCTACAACGTGAGGAATTTTCTTGTCTCCTAGTCTCTAGGCTTTACCGCAACCAATAGTCTGATCCATGGGTCACTAGGCCATAATGAAGACACTACCCTTCAGATTTTACCATATATCCCACCATTCACCAACAAGGATTCCCAGGTCTGATCAAGGGCAACCACCTCTAGGATTTACCATATATCTCGCCATTCACTGATCGATGATTCCTAGATCCACCGAGGCACACAATACATGGATTTACTGCAACCCACAATTTGGTTCAGGGGTCACTAGGCTAGTGGATTTACCGCAATCCACAGTCTGGTTCAAGGATCATTTGGCCAGGTTATTTTCATTTAGAGATCCACCTCACTCAGTTTTGAATCCATTCGACAATCCAGCTCAAGAAAAACATGAGAACCACATCCCACCATGACTATATGGAAATGGAAAGGTAAGACTGAAGAACATTGTCACTCCTAGAAAAACCCATGCCCATGACAGCAAGAGAACAAAGAACACACTGGCATAACCATTCATGCCACATCTAGCAAGGACATCACACATGTGAATCGATACATGCAAGTGAACGCGTTATATTTGCTTGATCCTTCTCTTCCTTGCTTGATCTTTGCTTCCTCTTTGCCTTATTTTCCTTTCTTGATCCAATGCTGAAGTGCTCCAAGAAAACTCTAAGTGTCCAAGAGTGAGAGAGAGAGAATAGAGACAAAACTCCAAAACTAAACTGACCAAAAGCCACGAACTGATCCTCGGAAGCCTTTTTATTAATGTGGCATCTATTTTCCTTCATTTTCCATCATTTTTCGTCGTTTTCCTCCTCACATTCAACCTATGACCTTTCACCTTCATTTTCCCCTAATTTCCATTATTTTCATAAATAAATTGCCAAATATGTCATTTTGCCTTTCCAAAGCCTTTCCTAGTGCCTTTGCCAAGTTCCTTAGCCATAATAAACCAAATGAACACTCACACTAGGACGTCTTGCCCAACATTCACCTTGGAATAAGTGTCCCATAATTGTAGTTATTATTTTGCCTTTATTAACTTTTATTACATGGACTTTTCACCAGGGTTATTACAAATTTCGTTTCTAGTATGCAGGGCATCTCGATAGTGTTGAAACTTATTGAAGTGTCATGGGTTTTTTGGTCGATTTACCATAACCGGAGCTACCCTATGCACATGCCTTCTTTTCCACTATTAGTTCATCCCATTCGCCAACTTACTATAGAGAGTGAAGATTATTTCAGTTCTTGTCTCGGTTTCATTTGATTTGTCTCATTGGTCTATCCCTTCGCTTGTGATTCTCGTTCACTATGTCTTTTTCTCTTTCAAGTGTTATGCCCCATTAATGGATGCGCTCTCGATGGGGGTTTCGAGGTCATGGCCCTCCGGGTACGCCCCAATCACAAATGCAAGCTTAGACAACTGCAACTATCTTCATTCATCGGCTCCAACAGAAATCTAAGAGAGAATCTGTTAGTTAAGAACCTTAACCACTAACAATTTCTAGGTCTATTTTGACTCTGAAATTCAAACAAAAATAACTAGTTGGGTTTCAGACCCTAGTTATACTAGGGGAAGATGCAACCAATATGTCAATTCCATCACCCTCCTTAGCAAATGAAGATGCTCCTAGTTAGGGTGCTCAAAGAAAAGCACAAGGATCACAATGAAATTATTGTATGCCACAATGAAATCCAACAAGTCGAATACCACCAATAATCCTGCTTGGTCAACCTCGACGCCCGCTTGGCATATATAGAAGGTCACCTAAAATTTCGTCTCAAACCTCTAGCACCAGCAGGCACACACATCAAGAACCTGACCCCAATAACATCCTCTGATAATTGATGTTAGCCCGACCTTTAGGCTTATGTTTTTCTTTTAGTAAATTAGTTTCTTTTAGAAAATGTATAGCCAACTATAACCAACAAACGATATATTGTAACTTTGTATAGTATATGTTAGTGACTTAGATGTAGTCTTGTTATATTTTTTTGATGGTTTTGGATGATAGGTAATTTCTCCCACCATCGTTGATTGGGTTTCCCTTGTGGTAGACCACAATAGTGATTAAGACAATCAATAAATTCTAATTTTTGTTTGGAAGCAATTTTGAGGCGATAAATATTTTAACCAAAATAATAATAATAATAATTTTAAACCAACAAAATAATAATAATAATATAATTATTTTTTTTTTTTTCAAACATATCAACATTTACGAACCATTTAATTTATATAGTTATACTAGCATATAATTAATAATGAGTTACATTAAACTACATAACATTATATATGCATATATTGAGACTTTATGAAATAAAAAATCATTATAAATAGTTATTAACATCAGTTAATATGTATTTAACTTAATTATTAATATTATATTATTTAGTTGATATATTTATATTCATAACATTTTCAATTTCTTCTAAATGCTTTCTTTAAAATTTTCTATGAATAAGCTTATTCATACATTTGTTCTAGTTTATAAGGTCTACTAATGAATTTTTTTCCTGAAATTATATTGTTTGAGAATACAAGATTATATGAGCTACAATGTTGAGAAAAATTGTCTCATTGTGGATAGGTCAAGCATTATTTCATTTTATCTTTTAAAAAACTACAATAATGTTTGTTAATGGAGAAATAATGAAATTCTAAAATCCAACTTCTCTTGAATGTAATAAAATCTTATTTAGCTTTTCATCATAGTTTAGTTTTTAATTGATTTCTAATTTAATACAATCATTTTTATGATTAGAATTAATAATATTTATATTTTACGCCTTATTATTGGAATCTAGCTTCACCTTTTGATGGTTTATTTGTTGACTAAATTTTAATAGAAAAATCTATTTTTATTTTTAATGTTATTGGATTTTTATTGATTATTTTATATGAGTTTTACATTTAAGACTTATTTATTTTAATGGGTTTTATCATTATTTCCATATTAATCATTAATTTTTTTATATAAGGATGAAAATTATTTCTTATTTCTTTTATTGTTTTTAAGTTAGTATTTATCTACCTTACAACGTATTAGGTATTGTTTATGTGGTGCAACTTAATTGAGGATCAAACATATTATGAAGTGCTTTGTAAACCATGAAATTCAAGGTTCAAATTTTTTGTGGTTAAAGTCAATCAAAACAAAACAAAGTATTAAATATCACTTTAAAATAAGATTGAAGATTTCTTGAAAACCTTTAATATTCAAACAATACTAGCAATCTAACTTCTTAACATTAGTAATTCTATTAAATAAAATAAATATCACTTTGAAATGAAGATTTCTTGAAAGTATTTGATATTCAAACTATATAAATCATTTAATTTTTCAACATTCATAATTCTATCCAATAAAAAAAAATCATATATAACACTTAAAAAAAAGAAAAGAAAAAAAAAGAGTATTAGGTATATTTTAAATGGGGATTGAAGATTTTTTGAAAAAATTTGATATTTAAATTAGACTGATGATTTTTCAACTTTCATAATTCTATGGAGAGAAGATTTCTTGAAAACTTTTGATATTCAAACTACACTGATAATTTTTCAACTTTCATAATTTTATCGAATAAAATAAATATCAACTTAAATTAAAATTAAATATTTTTTAAAAATATTTGATATTCAAATTATACTAATCATTTAGTTTTTTAATATTCATGATGTATCCAATAAAATAAATCCATACTTAACACTAAACCAAATTTAATAAATCAAGAAAAAAATAATTAAATTGATATAAATATTTTTATATTTCATCTTGCTATCACAATTAAAAAAATTAAATCTCTTTCTACACAACACAATAATATTTCATAAAAGTTATATTTATTTTTTTAGTTATTTTTTCTATTTATATATTTTAATTTAAAAAATATATTTTTAATTTTTTTAAAATTAATAATTTAATAATATAATTACAAATATATAATAAATTGCTTTTATTGATCGACCGCATAATATGAACTATATTGGAGAGCAATGCCTTTTTCCACGATTGTACTCTGGATTCAATTATGTGAATTTCAATCTTTAGAAAATAATGATTTGAATAATCACGTGTATATGAAAAGTTACATTATTGACCAACTACTACAAATTATGAACTATATTTGAGGAATGTCGTTTTCCAACTTTTTTTGGAATTGTCCTCAACCTCTACTCCCCTTCCTACAAATTTCACATGCTACAACGCTTTGAATTGACCATCCATATATAACGTAACGTAACGGTTATAGCATTCACCTATCTTTATATAATAATAATTATTATTGTTATTTAATTTTAAAGTTATTTTAACATTATTGGATATCAAATTGGTGTATTAGATTTTTATGTAGTGATTAGATATCAAATTGATTTATAAAATTATCTTTGATATAATAATAATTATTATTGTTATTTAATTTTAAAGTTATTTTGGCATTGGATATCAAATTCGTGTATTAAATTTTTATGTAGTGATTAGATATCAAATTGTTCTATAAAATTTTCACTATTATTTGATTAGTAAATTTAAAAATATCTCTAGTAATCTCTTAAAAAACATATACTCTTACTTATTAAATCCACTCAAACTATATTTACATCTAATAATTTAAATCCACCTACCGAGTATAACATACTTGTGCCCAGCGTTACTGATATGGTAATGCACTAAATATGGTTTTAAATTATTTTTAAAACATTGTTAGTTATTATTATTATTATTTTTTTTTTCACACATGGTGAATTGGTAACTATCAAGTTTGATCTAGGGGAGACCCAGGATCAAACCTCATAGCCGCCACTATAACACCAAGAGTATAACCAACCACCTGTAGATCGGGTATACTAAGATCCTATGATTTTAGCAAGAGCAGACTCATCAGGAGGGGAGTCTGCCCCTCTAGCCGGGGCTAGAAAATTAGGAATAGAAGTGGTTAGGACAACTGTTAGGTTACGTGCGAGAGGCGCATACGAGGAGATAACGATGGCAATTGGCATATGATTGCCTAACTTGGGAAAGCAAGAAAGCAATTCCTGGTCAACCGTTACACGTTTAGCATGCCATAGGCCCGGGCCCGCCTCTGACCCAATGCATTCATCTACGGTGGTTACTATTCCGCATGTTGCCGTTCCGAAATTCAATCCTGGCAACTGCTAAAGAAAATTCCTCGCAGGTCTCCCTTTGGACAATATATATAGCCACAGCAATCGGGGGCTTGTCCAAGCTTTCTGTGTGTGTTTTCTTTTGACTATTTATTGTTGTTTTCAAACATTGTCTCCAAATTCATTCAAGTGAGAGAACAGTGGAAAAAGAATTCGCTGCTGCTAGCGATGGCTTCCTCAAGGCTTTCGTCCAAGGTGGTAAGAAATCTGATTGCAAGCCGCCAAGGCCTTGTTCCTAACGGGGCGCAGAGTGTATTTATCTTGGGCAGGATCCTCTTCAGCGGCCATGGAACTGGTACTGCGAGGTTTCATGGCAGCGCGTCTCTGGGAACCGGTGGGGATGCTGATTATTATCTTTCTTCCCAGGGACGAGATGTTTTTACCGGAGTCTTGAAGAGGGCAGAATTGAATTCAGGATCATATTGGAATTTGTCACCCTTTGTGTCGACGAGATCGGCAAGTACTGTTGCTGGGAAGGTTACGGTCGATGATCAAATTGAGACTGCTGGTGGTGCTGTTAAGGTCATGGAGGCCGAGAAAATTACTGGAAAAGAAGACGAGGCTGCGATCGACAACCCCCCTGAGCATGAGATGGAGAAATTGAAGGAGAAGGGATTGGTCTATTCTAGATACTGGGGGGTTTCTCCTTCCAAGGTCTCTCGGAAAGATGGATCGTCGTGGCCATGGAATTCATTCAGAGTGAGTCATTTCTTTTCATTTTGTAGGATAGAACGTAATATTGTTTATTACATCCTCTGTTCCTTCTGTACACCAGCTTTTGGAGTTCCAATATTTGAAACGTAGGCCTAGAGAGGTACCTCCCCCTTTTGTGTGAATATATTCAGTGTAGAAGTGGTAGAATGATCCTAGTTTTTTCATTTAGTGTAATCATACCATTTGTTGGTATTTTTTGCTGTTACAGGCAGGGGTGTGGTGGTTTTAGCCATGTCTATAACACCGGTAAAATAAAATGAAATGATAACAGAGACCATTTTTCTGACTATTATTTATCATACCATTTTTTAATAACTACCTCCTAAAACTAGCATAGATCTGTTCTCCTTATAATGCAGCTGGGATCTCTCATTTTGGGCAATTATATAATTGTTAGTATTTTTTGCAGTTACAGCCCAGGGTGGGGTGATCTTGGTATGTGTTAGTCATGTCTATAATAGTGCTAAAATGACATGAAAACAGAGGAGAGATCAATTTTCCTGACTGATACCGATCTTAGTTATCAATTTTTAAAATACACCTCCTTGAACTAGCATAATTCCCTATAAATCTTAGGGTGCACCTAGTATTTTCATTTGGTGCGATTATAGAATTGTTGGTAAGTTTTGCAGTTACAGCCTGGGGTGGGATGAGAGTGGTATGTGTTTATTTAGTCATGTCTATAACACTAAAATAAAATGAGAAAAAACACGAGAGGTCATGTTTTCCACGACTGTAATTGATCTAATTTCTTATATTTAACAATCACCTCTATGGATCTGGGGTTAGTAAATCTGGGGATTCTGGGGTTAACATTGCTCTATGAAGCTAATTATATGGATCTATGATGATAATGATTTTATTTTGGTTTTGAGATCTATGATGATAGTTATTTTATTTTGGTTTTGGTTAATGTTGCTTCTGTTATTCTAGGCTTATTTAAAGTCATCTGAATTTGTGATGGTGGGTGATTTGCAGCCCTGGGAAACATACACTCCAGACTTGAGCATTGACTTGAAGAAGCATCACGTTCCAACGACATTTCTTGACAAGTTTGCTTTCTGGACTGTAAAGTCACTTAGATTTCCAACGGATTTGTTCTTTCAGGTGAGAATATAAAGTTATTTGATTCCCTAGTTAAAAATATTCCTTTAATTTCAACTCACTGCACATCGAGTGACTTCCTGGAGGTTGAACAAAGTTTGTAAAGTATCAGTGTAAGCAAGGTTTAGGTGTCTCCCTCTGAAACGCTTTTACATAGTGTTTGTTTGTGGTTGCCAATTTGGCTGGTAATATGTTTCGAAAAGTTGAGTAAGTGTTTATCAAGCAATAAAATATTGCTGGATTTGTTTTGCTATCATTAATTAGGCTGAACTTTATCTGGTGATACATTTTTGGAGATTGCTGTGCTCTACAGCATCTTCCCACGCCAGGAGCCGTGTTCGGCAACAAGTTAATATTAATGTTAATGAAATGGAGCACCATACTGGTGTGATGTAGTGAGAGTATGTAAGTATTACTGCTCATGCTGTTTTTATAGATTTTATATTCCCCTGTTTGAAGACAGAGGGAAGTCTTGACAAAAATCACAGGATTATGTTTTTTTTGGTTCATTTTATGGTTGATGTTTAATTTAACATTCATGATTGTGCATGTGTTTTCCTTTAGTATTTTCATCTGGGCCTCAATTTGAAAAGGATTTCCACTAACACTCCATGTCCTGTGCAGCGGAGGTATGGTTGCCGAGTCATGATGCTAGAAACAGTCGCTGCTGTCCCAGGGATGGTTGGAGGAATGGTCCTCCACTGCAAGTCCCTCAGAAAATTTCAGCACAGTGGTGGATGGATAAAAGCTCTTTTAGAAGAAGCTGAGAATGAGAGGATGCACCTCATGACATTTATGGAGGTGGCAAAACCCAAGTGGTATGAGAGGGCCTTGGTCTTTACAGTGCAAGGAATCTTCTTCAACGCATACTTCCTCATGTACATCCTTTCCCCCAAACTTGCACACAGGATTACAGGTTATCTTGAAGAAGAAGCTATCCATTCTTACACTGAATTTCTCAAGGAGCTGGACAAAGGCAACATTCCAAACGTGCCAGCCCCTGCTATAGCTATAGATTACTGGAGGCTTCCCAAGGATTCAACTCTCAGGGATGTGGTTGTGGTAGTTAGGGCTGATGAGGCGCACCATCGCGACGTCAACCACTTTGCATCAGTAAGTAGTCTTTCCCATCTTTATGTTCATATCATTTAGGGTTTAGGCCTCTAGGGCTTATCCCATGATACTGTTCATATCATTTAGGGTTTAAGTGTTAGGCCTCTAGGGCTTATCCCATGATACTGTTCATATCATTTAGGGTTTAAGTGTTAGGCCTCTACGGCTTATCCCATGATACAGTTAGTTTCATCTAGGATTTAGGGTTTAACGATAAGGGTTTATCAG
The DNA here is from genome assembly GCA_000404065.3 of Pinus taeda. Classification (NCBI taxonomy): domain Eukaryota; kingdom Viridiplantae; phylum Streptophyta; class Pinopsida; order Pinales; family Pinaceae; genus Pinus; species Pinus taeda. Next base: position 109,377 of record APFE031404690.1, on the reverse strand, counting down.
GTTTATCACATTTTCTGTGAGTTTCATTTAAAGATTAGGGCTCAAGTTAACCCTTATCCAATCTTTCTGTTTCTTTCATGTGGGCATATCTTGGCATTGATTCTGTTTCATTTAGACTCTAATTGCCACAACAATGTAATTTCAGTGAAGCATTTTTATTTCGATTTTTTCACTCTTTCAGTTTAACTTCATTAACCGCATATTTTTTGTTATGAGCTAATCATTTGCCGTGTCATGTTTATGATTTTGCAGGACATTCATTACCAAGGAAAAGAACTGAGTGAAGCTGCAGCTCCAATTGGTTACCATTAAACTCAGGGCTCTATATTTTTGGAATGTGCTTTTCTGTTAAGCCGCAGTGGAACTGTTCAACCCATGTCTATATACATATGGTATTTACTATTAGCTTATGTATTAGAATTTGGTACCATAGAATATATGGATATCATAGGACAGGTTTGAAATCGGAGGGATAATGGACCATCCTTTCCCTTATATTTACTGTGGAGTTTTTTAACTGCGAATTGTAGACCCTATCATTCCATTTCCATAAAAGTATATATAGATATCTGAAGAATACAGAGCTTCGGCTTATGGCACATATTAGCAAAATTTTCAAGGTAATGTTCTTTCAAGTTAATCTTCTGGACAAGATCAACTTTCTGCCATTACAGGATTCATGTAGCCCAAATGTATAAAACACACGTTCTCAGAGTAATTTACCTGAGTGTAACTCGATTCTAGATTTTAGAATATTCCATGTAATTCAGATTTCTAGAATATTTTAGAATTTATCTGCAATACATAACTTAAGGAGCCTCTGGACTCTGTATTCCATTCTATAATTTTTAGAATTTATCTGCAATACATAACTTAAGGAGCCTGTGGACTCTGTATTCCATTCTATAATTTATCTGCAATACATAACTTAGGGAGCCTCTGGACTCTGTATTCCATTCTATAATTTATCTGCAATACATAACTTAAGGAGCCTCTGGACTCTGTATTCCATTCTATGTAACTCATATTTCCAGAATATCCAGAATCTATCGGGAAAGCTAAGTATTCCTAAAATATTTTAAAATCTGTAACTCATATTTCCAGAATATTCTAAAATCTATCTGGAACGATTAAATATTTCCAGAATATTCTAGAATCTATCCGGAACACCTAACTGTGTGTCCAATCATAATATTCTTTAACCGTGTGTCGAATCATAATATTCGTTAACTGTGTGTCGAATCATGATGTTCTTTTTCCTTCGATGAGGAAGTAAGAGAGTAAAAAAATTGAACATGGAATAGCTTTGTAGGATTGCTACTCTCTCCTTCATAATTGTATGTAAAATGAAGATTTCTCTCCTTGACATTTTGCCATTGATTTGGAGGCAATTTTTCAATCTGTGGCGGCAATGGAGGATAGAAGTATTCTATAGATCAAAATGGCTGATTCTTCATGAATTCATTCCCGAGTGTATTTAGATAAATTCAATCCTTTACATAAAGCAAAATCTGTAAGAACTCATCCTTTCAATAAGTTATTTTAATATTTTTAATTATTATTATTATTTTATCAAATAAAATTTTAAGATACTGGAAACACTACGTTTAGATTAAGCAAAATCAGTAAGACTTCATCCCTTCACCTCTTTCAGTATGTTGTATTTGTGTAATATAACCACTCCATATATATATAAAGTGGGAAAAACAATACCAATTTTTTAATATTTAAATATCTATTTTAATTCTTTTATTGTTTTTAAATTGGTCATTAATTTTAATGATTAAAAGTGGGATTTTTATAAGTTAGTAAATAATTATATTTTCATATATAATTTTTAGAAAATATATATCATTCTTTTTCTCGGAAGAAGGAAAACAGAACCAGTATCTTAAAAACAATATCTTTAAAAAGCAACAAAACAGTATCTATATAACATGTTTTTAATAAATATTATAATTATTTTAAGAAATATATAATAATTTTCTTTTTCTCGAAGAAGGAAACAACAAAACAAACGTTTCTTAAAACATATTTCTTAAAAGCCAAACAAACATGTATTCTTAAAACCATATTCAAACAGATTCGTTAACATTTTCTTAAATTTTAAGGTGGTTTATTTTTTTGTTTAAGAGGAATCTTATTTTATTGGTATCTATATTTATATTATATTTAATTATTATATATACTTATATATATTTATATTATATAACTTAGGTCATTTTTAATGTTTAAAAGGTAATTTTTTTTTAATTAATGATTTATATAGCTATAATTTTGGTTTTTATTATTAATTATTATTATTTTTTAAATTCTCGATTATATTATTTTGTATATTATTATTTATTTTGGAATCATACTAATGATGGTATTAGTGTTTATTTTTTTTTTTTTTTTTTTTACTTTCATCCATATGCTAATCCATATTAAAATGCTAAATATTTTATAATTAATTATATATATAATTTTTGTGGATGTGTTGTTTAAATGGGTTGTTAAGATCCCATTCTATATCTTGTCCTAATGATTAACCACACTAGTTGGTTTGAATTCGAAATGAATATTTTGAAGGTGATTAGTACCGAAAGATGTCCCAACAATAATAATATATTTCTAAGTTTGAATTGAATGTAAACTAATAATGGTCTCTAGAATATGTTAATTATAATCAAAAAAAATAAAAAAAATGATTTAATTAGGAAATGAATTTGAAGATTGAGTATAAAGATGAAATCTAAGAAAATGAGTTGGGTTTTTATTTATAAAAATTGTGTCTAAGTATGTGAATTTTGAGTTTTTAACATTGGCATGTTATTTTTCATGCATATGTTTCCCTTAGTGCACTTAAGTGATGAAATCTAGTTACAAAAAACTGTAAAGTTGAGGAGGATAGATTTTTATTGTGCACAACTATTCATCTAAATTTTATATTTTCTATAAATTGTGAAAGTCATTATATCCATGAATTTACAAGACCTTATATTATTGCAACCCAAAAGGGTCTTAACATTATCAAACCATTTTTTTTAAAATTAGTTGTAGGTATTAATGTCCTCTAGTGCATCATATAAGGTTCCCAAAGGTTATAGTGGAAATTGACAAGGGATGTATTTTAAGACTTCGATATATGTCGCGAGAAAAATGTATTAAAATAGAAAACACCATTACTTTTCTTGAAAAAATGTATATTTAGAATCTACACATTTGACTTTATATTCATTTCGACTTGTATGTAGTTTCATGGACTAACAGATTTGTCTAGCTTATTGAAAAATAATGTAAAAAATCTATGATATGTTTTCTAAAAAATTGATGTTTTCATGTATTTGCAATTCAAACCACCACATTCACGATCTTGAACATATATTTGAAGTAACCAAGTCATTCTGCACATAAGATTCCTGCCAGGAAAAAATTATTACAAAAAGTATGTGCACGTTCCTAGTGCAAAAAAATATGTTCATTCCTAACGCCATAAACATGTGTGCATTCCTAATGCTGAAAATGCACACATGTTCTTGGAGCTAGTGACTTTAACACGTGGGAAATGGTTGAGGTGGGTTTAGGCAGGGCGAGGAGGGGAAGGGCAAGAGAGGGAGGGATAGAGTAGCCAAGGAGATAAATAGAGAAAGAAAGAGAAAGGGGAGGGGTGTGTTGGGGAAGAATGAATTGGCAAGTGATGGGAGAGAGTGAGTGAGAGTTGAAAAGTGAGAGAGAAAAGGAAAGAGGGTTGTTATTGGCACAAGGAAGAAGAGAGAGACAAAGTTGAAGGGGGGTTATTATGGAGGGACTTAGAGAGAGGGAGGAGAGAATGTGTGTGAGGAGTGAGAAAGGGAGGGGGTTTGGGGGAGAGAGAGGGGGGATGGGGGAGAAGAGTGAGAGATAGAGATATGACATGGAAGGTGGGGCAGGTAGGAACAAAATAAGAGGGGAGGGAAGAGAGCGATAGAGAAGGGTAAAGAGAGGGAGATAACAGAGCTAGGGGGGGAGAGGGTGAGTTGGAAGGGTGTGGTTGTGAAGAAGGCACTAAGTGAGGAAGGGATAGAGAAACAAGGGAAGGGGGAGGAGGGAAGAGAACGAGAGGGAGAGTGAGGGAGGAGGGAGATGGAGAGAGGGAGGGAGATAAAGATAGAGTTGGAGGGGAAAGATAGAGGGAGAGAGAGGGGAGAGGGAAAATGAGAGAGAGAGGGAGTGATTGGGGGAGATGAGAAAGAGAGAGATAGAGCTAGTGGGGGGTGTAAGAGAGAGAGGGAGCGAGAGAGAGAGGGAGGTGGGAGATGGAGAGAAAGAGGAGAAGATAGAGACATAGGGAAAGACGGGGGGGGAGGAGAGGAGGGAGATAGAGAGAGAGGGTGAAGAAGAGTGATGTATGGAGAGTGAGGGAGAGAAGAGATAAGGAGAGAAGAAGAGAGAGAGAGTGAGGGAGAGGAGATTGGGTGAGGGAGAGGGAGAAGCAAAGTTGAAAGGGGTTTGTTGTGAAGCAAGGAGTGAGGGAAGGATAGATAAATGGTGCAAGTGGGAGACAGAAGTGGGTGGTAGTTAGGGAGGGAGGGAGAGAAGGATATAGGGAGGAAGACAGAAATAATTGGATAGGGGAGAGAAGGAGTGATAGAGGGGAGAAGGGAGAGAGGGACAAACTAAGAGGAAGAGGGAGGGAGAGAGTGTGTGTGGGGGGGACAGGTGGATTGAGACAAAGAGATAGATAAGAAAAGAGGGAGGGATAAAAATATAGAGCTAGAGGAGAGAGTGAGAGAGAGAGATGGGATAGTGAGGGAGAGGGAGATAGAAACAAGGATGGAGGGGAAGAGAGGGAGAGGAGTGGGGTGAGGGGGGAAGAGTGGGGGAGAGAGAAGGAAGAAGAGAGAGCTAGTGAGGGAGTGAGAGGGTAGAGAGAGGAGAGAGGGTGTTAAATAGGCAATCCCTTCTACGAATAGAAGTGACCCCTCTAGTCTAATGGGTGGATCTAGTAACAACTAGAACAAATACATGCAAAACTCTCCTAGTTTAAATCAAAATGAGATGAGAGAGGAAAGATGGCCTACCTCGTCCTATGTAGTCACTTTTTGATGTCGATCTCGACCTCCTCACTTCCAAGCTCGATCCTCGTTATTTTGTTGTGATCAAACAAAGACAACAAATGAAAAACATAGCATATGCATTCTAATGTAAACCATATGATAGATCAAGAAGAATCATACTAAGAAAGTAGTCATTTACACACTTATGGAAAGTAAACATGCATTGTATTAATAATAAACACAAGAGGGAAGCATACAACCACTGGCTTGATGTTGGAAGCCTCCTTCGGGATGGGTTTCCAAGTCCAAGCCAAGATTTCTCAAGCTCTCCTCTCTCCTTCACAAATTGGCAACAATTAGGCACAATTTAGCAGCAACATGACCAGTCTTGTTTGACCAACCATTTGAGGGTATAAGGGAATGCATTTATAGGGAACGAGAGGGAGTTAGGGATCCACACAAGGGGGAAGAAGGTGCACATATGAAGGGGAAGATCCCTAAAGGTAGGATCAAGGACTCAAAATGGGAGAACTTGACCATATCTTTGTTCAACAATAACCAACTCGTCGTTCTCGAGGCTTCTAGTAAGAGAAGCTTCTACTCCATTTTTGGAGAAACTGCCTGAAGAGGATCAGCGCAGATTTTTCTATCCAATTTCGCACTGCCAATGCTAGTCACTAGTTAGAGCAAAGGGTACCAACACGGGTTTGGCTCCTAAAAGTAGCACTAGGCTTGCAAATAGGGTTTTTTGACAAACTTTTCCAAAATTACTTCATGACATTTCTTCTTGTTTTCTTCAAGAATGCTTTGATCAACATTTTTCATGGTGAATTCATTGATAGTTTTTTCCACTTTGCGACATTTTGGGAAAAGTTTGACAACTCAAGGTATGAGACAAAGAGTGCTACAAATTATTGTATAACAGATGCCCCCTAAAGCATGAAGTCAGAACAGGAAGTGATGACTGAAGTGCTTTACAATTCAAGGCAAGAACTTTGGAGAACTACCATTAGAAGACCTACAAATCAAACATAATACAACATATATGACATCTATGAGTAGGAATTTAGTAATACACGAATCCACGACATTGGCACAACCATTCGACTACAAAGGATCATGTGTATGGATCCATGGCATGGACACAACCATCTGACTAGAAAGTATCATATGTATGGATCCATGGCATGGACACAACCATCTGACTAGAAAGGATCATATGTATGGATCCTTGACTAGAAAGGATCATGTATACAATCATGAATACTAAATAACTCCACACAACCTGGATTTATTAGATGAAGTCTAGGGTTTCCATCTCTGTCCTGATCTAACCAAAGTACAAATCTAACCATGTGAATCTATGTGCTGGAGTCGAACATAGTGGAAACCACCTAATTACTGGTCAATGATGTAAATCGTTAACATGTACTAGAGAAACCACCTATAGTGACAATGGATCTCAAGGTACAACAACACAATCCACGAGTGTGAATAAGGAAGCTGAAGTTAAACACTCGTAGAATTATTCAATCGAATACCAATGATGTGAACCTATCGTCAAATGCGAAGAACTTGCCATTGAGGTATGCAAGCTCCAAGATACTAAAAGAGAGTTCCTAGTTCATCTTCATGGATAATGAGTTGGAGTAGAAAAGAAGTGACTTGTCGAAGGAGGGCCATAATTTTTCCCATATCATTTACACGAAACAAAGAACTTTGTCAATTTGGTGAGAGTGATTCAAGATTGTAGCAGAGAAGGTCAAATGGGGTATAAGAGGTTTGAATTTGCAGATGAAACTTCTGTTGAACATATCAGCGACACAACTCTAGAGTTTGGTAGCATTTGACTCAAAAAGGGATCAATGGTCATGATGAAAATAGGTAATGATCAAATGAGAGGTAAATGGATTTCCCAAACCCATGAATGGCAGATGAGTGTCATGTTCAAGAGCGACATGCTGTATTTCATACAGAGTACAAGACACATTTACTTCCATTTCCCCCCTGCTATTTCTAACTAGTACCTCTTTATTTTTAATTACAAGCTTGAAGAGGATACCATATGCTTGCCGTATAAGTTCATCATTCGGATGAATACATGCCAATAAGTTTAATGAGCCCTAGGAAGGAGTAGCTCGGTCTTGTCATGGTGACATGTCTTGTGTTGTTTAAGTTTTATGAGTCTGACGGAGGGGTAAGTCGACATCTTTTTCATGTTTAGAGAGTTTGAAAAAGATGCGGAAAAGAAAACTCCAAAGGCCCCTTTTCGTAGATAGTCTCTTGAATCCAAAGGGTGGAAAACAATATTCAAGAGAACCTTTAAGCCATATTCGACTGAGGTATTCCTTTTTCGTAGCTAGTCCATCTTAGTCCAGAAAAGGGTTAAACTTATATTGAGTAGACGTATTTTCATTTACTTTTACGAGTTTGAAAAGACAAGTTCTCGGAAATACTTTCATATTTTTGGAATCTGAAAATCATTGAAAGAGGACTCCTCCTAGAGGAATGAGTGGTATAAAAGGATAGAAACTCATTCCGATCATTATGAAACTGGTCAAAACATGTAAAGGTCAAGAGGTTGGCTAATAAGACCACTCATTGGAGATGTTCCTCAGGCAAGGGTAAAACAACCAAGTAAAAGCATATGATCATCCAAAGAGACGGTGACGACGGAATGAAAAAACCAAGACTCATATGGAAAAAATAGGTTGATAAAAATGGCAATCACGATGGGTAAAGTGGGAATGGTTTCATTCTTACGCAAGCTTAAAATATGGGAAACTATGCTTGAGTATACTGGAAGATGGTTTCATTTTTTCACAAGCTTGAAACATGGGAAAAAACTATGCTTGGATTTGGTTTCATTTTTACACAAGCTTGAAACGAAAAAAAACTATGCTTGGATTTGGTTTCATTTTTACACAAGCTTGAAACAAAGATAAACTATTCTTGAGTTTGGTTTCATTTTTACACAAGCTTGAAATAAAGATAAACTATGCTTGAGATAAGTTTGCATGCCCCCAGCATAATGACTCAATTCGAGGTACATGCCCCCCAAGCTTCATTTCATTTACCTAAGTAGACTACTAGTTACTAATCGGTGGATGGAATGAAGGTTCACTTATGAGATCAAGTGAAAGACTCGACTGGGAATTTACGAGATCTAATCAAAGACTTGAACTAGAAGGGGATTTGTTTCATTTTTTAACGAGCTTGACGCAAGTAAGGAATTCTTCTCAAGACACCTTGTTTCATTTTTTAATGAGCTTGACACAAGAAAAGAACCATGCTCACAAGGACCTATTTCATCTTTTAACAAGGTTGACATAGTAAAAGAACTATCCTAATGGGGACCTATTTAATTTTTTAACGAGGTTGACATAGTAAAAGAATTATCCTCATCACCTTGATTATGGATTATAAGGGACCATGGATTCCAAGAGGTTCTCATCAGATGGGAGAACAACATTCTGGAAGAGATACCTATCAAGGGATCTAATGAAAAGATCAGGTTCTAATGTCCCTAGTACATGATGCACTATAGCATTGACTAGATCATTAGTAGATGCAGGCATGGAACAAGTAGCCACATAATTAACTTGTGGCGGGGGTGATACCACTTGCATACAAGGACCATTTAGGGAAGATGGTTGATCATGAGTCAAATTAGGACCAATGAACGAAATCTAATCAATGGCCATAATTTTTCCTTCATGTGGAAAACATATGACATGAAAGAGATAAGAGACAAGAGTTCCCATGACATAAACATAGTCACGACCGAGGAGTAAATTAAAATCCAAAGGGACTTGGAAAACCATCACGTCGAGATAGAAAAGTTTTCCTCCCAAAGTAATAGGCAACTTAGGAAGGATCCTTAATGGTTGATTGGTTCCTCTGTTAAAAGCTAACATATTATCGGTAACGGGCACAAGCTACAGAGAACCTAAATCTTACCAAGTAGTTGAAGACATAATACTAATATATGTGCTTTCATCTATGATTGTGCCAGATGCGGGTATATTATAAGCCTATACTTTGATTTGAAAAGGCACATAAGAAGGAAGGTGATATCCTACTAGTTGAATCCAATCAAAGAAAGTGACTAGACTACTTGGAGAGGGTGTCATTAGAATGGGAGAACTGCCCCCTTATGTTACAGGAAGGGGAGGATCGCCCCCATGTATTTTGGGAATAGGAGGATCACCCTCCTGTACCGTGTGAACAGGAGGATTGCCCCCTAATTCTTTGGAATATGAAGAAACCAGAAGAACTTGAGTGGTATGAACTTCACTCTCTACAAGATAAATACGATCAACTGAAGGTGGAGTCAGGTCAACCATTTCCTCAACCAATGGTTGGTCAGAAATGGACTCGTGAGATTTATTTTTAGAGAGAGTGGGATTGATCGAAGATGAGTTTTGATCAATCACTTGATAAACTAGTGGAGGATCAAGGGAAAGCTTCTGATAACCATTTAGAAGACGAGGTTGAGAAGCGATAAGGTTTCCAACACTTTTAAGGCTTCATCCATACGAGGACAAAGGTGAATAGGATGATTTCCTTCACATAACGTATAGGGAAACTTGACTTTCCCTTTTTCCCATGGGCTTTACTGTCACTGGTTGAAGGTTTCTCACCATCATGATCTCCAGAGGCTGATGATAAAGGTTGTTTTGAGCCAATGGACCATACTTCTAATACTTTGGGAATACTAGGGAAATCTCAAAGAAGGTTGTCACCCTTACAAAGCTTGCAAGGGAATTTCACTTTACAGGGTTGATTGGAATATTTCTCAACATCAATTGCATCTATAGAAATGGCCTCTTCGTTGGCCCTTTGCTTATTTTTCTTCTTCTTAATCTTCCTTTTCTTCTTCTTCTTATCCACCTAGTTACGAGCTTGTAGGATTTCACCAGAAGATGAGGAAGAAGAAGAAGAAGACCGAACAAGTGAAGAAGACAAAGAGTCAATTTTAGGCTCAACCAGGGGTAGACACTGTTCAGATGGAGGAGAGCCCGGTTGAGGAGAAGTTTGGAAATTCAGAAACATAGGGGTCGAAAATAACCAAACCGACAGGCCAATGGTAAATTCAAGAAGGGACAACGTTGCCATATAGGGAGCTCCAACATTTCCAAAGAAGGAAAAAGACTAGGATTCCCATCAAAGGGGTTTCCTTAGTTGGTAGACTCAGGAAATGTTTCCATTAGTCTCAACCTAAGATCCACTAAGGGGTATTTCCATAGGAAAGATATTATTCCATGGTCAATTAATTTTAGAAATTAACAACAAATAAATAAAAAGGGGCAACTAGGCATAAAGGTTTACCAAGCAATCGTGAACTGCAATATACACCTTGGCAAACCAAGGAATTAACGTACAACAACCAATCTCCCCAAATGTTGTGTTTGGTGTATCACGGTATACAAGGCGACAGACTTAGTTACCTATGGATGGATAGAAACCTATAGGGGGCTCCCAAAATATATGTGACAGTACGTGGGAGTACAATCCGTAGTAGTGATATCTAATGTATAACAGTTCGATGAGAGTGTTCCCATATACTTACCATGTGTGGAGCGCCTCCTATATATCGAAAGTACTAGAGAACGGTCCTACACACTTCCATATGTGGAACGAGATTTCACCCCCCCAGATACAACGCTAGAAAATAATGACAACTCCTACGTTTAACGACGTTGGAACATGTCTCTAGCCTAGAACTATAAATTTTTTTCGTTAATGACAAATGCTCGTTAGGTTAATTGAGGTAAATTTTAAGTTGATATTCAATTAAGCTTCAGTTTTAAGGCTCAAAACAATGTCACCTGAACGCTTATGATGCAACTATCATGAGAAATTGATTCTTTCTATTTCGATGAAAGCTAATCTATTAAAGGAAGATATTCAAACAATGATGCAACAACGAAGAATGCAACAAACAAAGCTTTCCTAACTAGATCTTTCACTTTCATTTTCCAAATACAACCACCAAAAGTGAAATGATTTCAATTTTTCTTTCAATGAATGAGAATGCACTCAATGCACTTTTATCTTTCATTCACTAAACAATATAACCAATTTCCATTTATAAATATCAAAAAATGACTTTTCAATGCAATGTGATCTAATGCACTTTTATGAAAACTAAATTATGAGATGAAAACTAAATGAATGCAAAATAAAATTCTTTATGGTATCAAAAGAACTAATAATGCTCAAACAACAACAAATCAATATTCCTTCCAAACATACAAGAAGCAAAGAACAATTTTAATTGACTAAAAGAATCAAAGACTCAACCAAAATTTACTTTCACCACTTCAAACAATGGGAGGGACTTTTGCACACCACAAAGAAACTAACACAAATGAAAGAAAATTCAATGCACAAAGAGCATGAGGGTGACCTCAGAGATCAGGAAACATTAGGATTTTTAGCAGAAACCCTAAAAATTATCAATTTTAAGGATCAACACTAATTTACATAGAAAAATCCACGCTGATAGGGTCATCAATGCCAATTTACATAACACAATCCATGCTGGCAACACTACTTTACATAGAAAAATCTGCATTGGACAAGAAAATGTACTAGCACAAGCAGAGATTAGAAGACATGGTTTCCAATGTGACTGTAGTAGGAAAAATTAGCACTGTCAGCGTGACTATAACTAATAAAAACATGTTGAGCAAGGAAATTTTAGGAAAAAAGGTAGATCTTGAGCAAAACCCTAGACCTGATACCTTAAATGACTAACTAGTCAGATTACAGACTCAAAGGAAATCAAAAACAAGGATCATTGAAAGGTGGCCAAACTAATAAAAAAGGCCAAATTCAAAAGGAGGGTTGAAAGGGATATAGGCTCCCCAGTGGAGTCTCCAATTTCTTAACTAGGCAATCCTTTCTATGGATAGAAGCAACCCCTCTAGTCCAATGGGTATATCTAGTAACAACCAGAACAAATAGATGCAAAACTCTCGTAGTTTAGATTCAAATGACATGAGAGAGGAAATATGGCCTACCTAGCTCCTACATTGTGGCTTTTAAATGTTGATCTTGATCTCCTCACCTCCAAGTTCGATCCTCGCTATCCATTTATGAACGAATACCTGCAAGAGAGATCAAACAGAGACAACAAAGGAAAAACATAGCATATGCATTCTAATGTAAACCATACAACAAATCAAGGAACATCATACTAAGCAAGTAGTCATTTACATGTTTATGGAAAGTAAACATGCATTATATTAATAATAAACAAAAGAGGGAAGCATACAACCATTGCCTTGATGTTGGAAGCCTCCTTCGAGATGGGTTTCCAAGTCTAAGCCAATACTTCTCATGCTCTCCTTTCTCCATCACAAATTGGCAGCAATTAGGCACAATTTAGCAACAACATGACTAATCTAGTTTGACCAACCATTTGAGGGTATAAGGGAATGCATTTATAGGGAAGGAGAGGGAGTTAGGGATACAAAAAAGGGGGAAGAAGGTACACATCTTAAGGGTAAGATCCCTAAAGGTAGGATTAAGGACTCAAAATGGGAGAACTTGACCATATCTTTATTCAACAATAACCAACTCGTCGTTCTCGAGGTTTCTAGTACGAGAAGCTTCCACTCCATATTTGGAGAAACTACCTGAAGAAGATCAATGCAGATTTTCCTATCCAAAGTTGCGTTACCAGCGCTAGTCACTAGTTAGACCAAAGGGTACCAGCATAGGTTTTCCTACTAAAAGTAGCGTTGGGCTTGCAAATAGGGTTTTTGACAAGCTCTTCCAAAATTACTTCAAGGTGTTTCTTCTTCTTTTCTTCAAAATCTTCTTCAAGGATTCTGACTAATGTTTTTCATGGTGAATTCATTGACAACTTTTTCCACTTCGCGACATTTTGGGAAAAGCTAGACAACTTATGGTATTAGATAGGGAGTGCGACAAATTATTATACAACAGAGAGAGAGAGAGAGAGAGGGAGAGAGAGAGAGAGAGAGATGGGGGTAAGAGAGATAAAGTGAGGGAGAGGGAAGGATATAGAAATAAATAAAGAAGGGAAAGAGAGGGATGGAGATAGAGACAAATATAGATGGGGGAGAGAGAGGGGATAAGACATGTGTGTGTGTGTGTGTCATCTCCCCTTCCCTCTCTCTCTTGTTGAGAAATGTAACTAGTTTCGATCTTAATAATTGTTGTACTCATTTCAATATGTATTCTATGTAACAAACAAGAAAAGAAGAAAGAACATTTGTTATTATGAAAGCATGGGTTTCATGCTCATTATTGATGGTATTCTAGGTAAAAGCATGTTCTTTACGCGTCTAGGGTTTATTGGGTCTGAGGATTTATTGTCATAAGTCAAAGGAGTAAATATCATGTTTATAAGACCCTTATAGGGAATTTGTAATTGTAAAAATAATCATTTTGAGTCTATAAAGTCCTAGAATCACCAAGAGTACAAGTCAGCCTAAAGGAGGGAATTTGACCCCTTTGAGAAGGTTATGTTAAAAATAGCAACAATAAATTCCAATTTAATTTGTCCTTGAATTAAATTGTGAATTAAATCAAATTTCTATTCTCATAACAACTTGTAATATTTAATTAAGTTAAATTGACTTAATTGACTTAGGAAATTCGAGTTGGAAGTCTATCTAGAGTCGTGTAGAGAAATCCTAAATTTTAGGGGCCAAGGTTGAGTTCTTTTGAGTTAATTAGCTAACTCAGTCAAACTGAGTTATAGTTAGTTAAACTAGTTCTAACTATTGGAGGAACTAGTAGGAGGTCTAGTAGTGAGGATGGGCACCAGCACATCCTCAGTACCACACCAGTTAACTAAAAATTCACTCATAAATAACTCATGCATGTCGGTTCAGAGGAAGAACCAATTGAGATTAGAGTTCAGGGACAGTGTACTAGTAGTTGTATAATTTTCCACATTGTACAAATGGTGCATGCAATCAGTTGAGAGCTTATGGATGGATTGTGCAGTTATGGAGAGTGGATTTCCCAATTAAATACAGGCTAATTCTCTCAAAATTTGTGCAAGGAAGTAGGGGCCTGGAAGGCAACAATATTGGCTAAGTGTTGGCTGGAGCTAGCTTGTGAGGCAGAGAGATAGATTATACTTGTGAAGGAATTGTTCGGGTTGAACAAGCATTGCCTTTTCTTCTCAGATCTTCTGGTTAATACAATATAGATAGTCGGGGTTTTTAGCAATTTCTTTCATGACAGAAATATTGTGTTATGTGTGATTGATATTCTTCCTTTTCTACTTATTGTTTTCATCGATCAATTTTGGTTTCCGCTGAAAAGTAGAGTAGATTATTGTCTTGTGCTTTAGCATATCACATAACTTGTTGAATCTACAATAAAAATCTACATGGTATCGAAGCTGAAGACAATATAGAAGAGGATAATTCGAGTTTGTTATGCAACTAGGATCGAATTTTCAAGTTCATATTTTAGATTCAACAATATGTAATTCTACGGTTTGAGACTTGAGTATGCCCTGGAGGGAAGCTCGAATAACATATCTTGGAAGTATAGGATGGAGGTAGTGCTAGAAGACAACGACCTCAAGGAATTTGTAGATCATGACATTCCTAAGCCTCCAACATCTGATGTTGAAGATCTGGCTGAATGGAGAAAGTGTGTGGAAAAAGCGAGAAGGATTATCTTGGAAGGAGTTCAAGATCACATTGTCTCAAGTCTCCATGGTAAGTAACTCCATACATAATGTGGAAGGCATTGACATACCTATTTCAAAATAGAAGTGACCATAGGAAGTTGGCACTGGAGGACAAACTCAGAAAGATCAAGATGGAGAAGGGCAACTAAATTCTGAAGTACTTGACCAAGTTCACCCATTGTCGGGATGAGATTGTAAGTGTCGGGATTACTATTTCCTAAGATGATATGGTGAGCCTATCACTTCTAGGACTTCCCAAGAGATGGCACAATTACAAGGACTTAGTTAATGGGAGGGAGAAGCTACCAGATTGGGAGCGGTTGTGGTCCAATTTGGTATAGGAATAGATTCGACAGAACACTAGATACAAATCCTCATCAAAGCATGATGATCAGGAGAATGGGGCCTTAGCGGGTAAGGAAAATAAAGGGAAGGGGAAGTTATCCCATTCCAAATCATACTCTTGTAAGGGTGGAAAGAAGGACATGGCGAAATTCAAGTGCTTTCACTGCCACGATCTGGGATATTTTTCCACGAAGTGTCAGCTCAAGAAGGCCAGTAAGAAGGCCTTAAGAGGAGCGGCAAGTGAGGCTCTTGCCTCACTATTCAAACTGGAGTTTACCCTCATGGCTTGTATGGTGTCATTGATCATGGGTAGTGTATGGTACTTGGATAGTGGGGCTACTTTCCACATGACCAGTAACAAAGCTATTTTCAGTAAATTGGAAGAGAAGGATCTCCATATGCATATCGATATGGGTGATGACGGGAGGTAAAGAGCTACCGAGATCAATATAGTTACCTTTTAAAGGGAGTCGAGTTATCCCCTCACTTTGCGAGATGTTATGTATGTTCCTAGTTTGAAGAAGAACTTGGTATCTGTTGCCATGTTGGAGGATAGAGGCTATGATGTGATATTTAGTAAGGGAAAGGCGTTCCTTCGTCACATAGCCATAAGATAGGTGAAGAGGATAGGTGTTCGAGTGAAGAACCTCTACAAGTTGGAGCTAGAAGATTGTGTTTCCTTGAGAATGAAAGCAGAGAAGGTGCAGAGCCGAGACATTGGTGAGTTGTGGCACAAGAGATTGGGTCACTTGCATCATGGTGCTTTTAAGATCATGCAACAAATTTATGCTGGTCTTCCCAAGGGTACACTAGAGTAGGAAGACACATGCAAAGGGTGTACATTGGGAAAATACACTATATATTCCTTTCATGACAAAGGCAGTCGAGCATAGGTGATCCTTTATTGGGTTCACTCAGAAGTGTGTGGATTGTTCTCGATAACATCCATGACCAAGAACATGTGTTATATTTGTCGATGATTTTTCTTATAAGTGTTGGATCTTCTTCATGCAGAAAAATGATCAGAATTTTGCAAAGTTTTGTGAATTTAAAGCACTGGTCAAGAAAGATACTAGCAGGAAGGTTAAAGCTCTTAGGAGTGATAATGGTGGAGAGTATATGTCGAATGAGTTTAAAAAATTGTGTGCATCAGAAGGAATTCAATGGGAGTTGATAGCACCTCATAACCCACAATAAAATGGGGTGGCTGAAAGGAAGAACAAAATAATTGTAGGAGCAGCATGGGCAATGTTGCATGACTAGGGCCTACCACTACACTTGTGGGCTGAAGCATTCAACACAACTGTTTATTTGCAGAACAAAATCCCTCATCAAATTCTTGGAATGAGTACACCGGAAGCGGCTTTTTCAGGGAAGAAACCAGATGTCTGACACTTTGTGATTTTTGGTTCATCAGTCTACTGCCATGTAACCAAAGATGCATGAAAAAAATCTTCAGCCTACAACATAGTTTGGTAGATTTGTGGGCTACACTGATACACTTTACAACTATCGGGTGTACCTTCCAAGCAACAGGATTACAATGTTTCACAAAGATGTAAAATTTGATGAAAATAAGGCCATGAGATGTTCCCTTGAGAAGGAGATTCAGCTACATGTGTTTGAGGAGCTTCTAGTGCCAAAGGAGGAACCTCAAGATGAAGTGGAGCAGCCACATGCAAAGGGTCAGGGAGTGGAGACACCCACTCATGCAAAGTCTTCCAAAGATGGGAGAAAGTGCACCAGAGAGGCTGACAAGTTATTGCATGATGCTAGAGAGAATGTGGGAGCACCCACATCACAGTGTAGGAAGAGGAGGTCACCAGAGAGGTACAATGGCTACATGGCTTTGATGAGTGGATGTGGAGAGACTGAGACATCCTATTTTGATGAAGCAGTGCAACAACCAGTTTGCATTGATGCCATCGTTGAGGAGTATGACTCCATTGTTAGGAACAATGTTTGGAATGTGATCCCAAGACTGGCAGACAAGTCAGTGGTGAGTTCCAGATGGATTTACAAGGTAAAGAAAGTGACGGATAGTAGTGTGGAGAAACATAAGGCTAAGTTTGTGGTTAGAGGTTTTTCTCAAGTGGAGGGGATTGATTATGATGAGACCTTTGCTCTTGTTGCAAGGTACTCATCAATCAGACCAATTTTAGCACTGTCAGCTTAGATGGGATGGAAGATACATTACATGGATGTAAAGAAAATATTCCTCAACATCACGATTGAGGAAGAGGTGTATATCCTGAAGGATTTGAGACCTTCAATAGAGAGTCGCATGTGTGATGACTCAAGCGAGCGTTGTATGGATTGGAACAAGCACCCCATGTTTGGTACACCAGGATCGATAGCTACTTCACTGGGTTGGGCTTCACCAAAAGTGAAGCAAATGCAAATCTTTACCATATTGTAGTTGAAGGCAAATTGTTGATTATTGTTTTCTGTGTTGAAAATTTGATTCTAGCAGGTGATGATAAGCTGATCAAGTCTTGCAAAGCGAATCTTGCAAGAGAGTTCGAAATGAAGGACTTGGGTCTCATGCACTACTTTCTGGGTATGGAAATATGGAAAGGTGATGAGGAACTTTTTTTTCTCAGGGAAATTATGCCAATGAGATACTCAAAAGTTTCCACATGGAGAGTAGTAAACCCATGGAGACTTCTCTAGCAGGTAACTAAAGGAAGGAGGATGCTACTTCTGGATAAGTAGTGGAAGCTACTATTTACAGGAAGCCTTTGGGTTCACTCATGTATTTGGTGAACACATGACTGGACATGTGTTATGCAGTTAACCAACTTAGTCAAGCGATGTCTAAGTTGATCAAACTATATTGGAAGGTAGCCAAACATGTGTTGAGATACCTCAGAGGCACTACTCAATATGGTTTATGGTACAAACAAACAGAGGGAATGAAGCTTCAAGGCTTCACCGATGTAGATTCGACAGGGAGTCCATCTAATAGGAAGAGCACGTTAGGTGGAATATTTAGTATTTGGTCAACAATTGTTTCTTGGTATAGTAGGAAACATAGATCAGTTGCACTAAGTTCAACAAAATAAGATTACATGGTTGTTAGTCAAGCAACTTGTTAGGCTATCTGGATGAGGAATATTCTTGTTGGTTTGTTTGGTTAGCAGATGGATCCAATTGTGATTTACTATGACAAACATAGTTGTATCAAACTCTTGAAAAATCCAATTTTTCATGATCAGTCCAAGCATATTGATATCCGGTATCATCATCTTCAAGATTGTATGCAAAGGAGAATTATGTTTTTCGAGTACATTCCCATAGAGAAGCAGGATGCAGATATTTTGACAAAGGCCTTGTCAGTATGAAAATTAGAGTTTCACAGAGGTAGGATCGAGGTAATAGGTAATCCCTTTCTTATTGAGAGGGAGTGTTAAAAATAACAAGAAGAAATTCCAATTTAATTTGTCCTTGAATTAAATTGAAATTCTATTCTCATAGCAACTTGTAATAGTTAATTAAGTTAAATTGACTTAATTTACTTAGGAAATTCGAGTTGGAAGCCTATCTAGAGTCATGTAGAGTGATCTCTAAATTTTAGGGGCCTAGGGTGAGTTCTTTTGAGTTGTAATTAGATAACTCAAGCTAGCTGATTTATAGTCAGTTAAACCAGTTGTAACTATTGGAGGAACTAGTAGGAGGTCTAATAGTGGGGACGAACACTAGTGCATCCTCAGTACCATACCCATTAACTAAATATTCACTCATAAATAGCTCATGCATGTCAGTTTAGAGGAAGACCTAGTTGAGATTAAAGTTTAGGGACAATGTAATATCAACTGTATAATTTTCCAAGTTGTACATGTTATCACCTTCATGGACCTCAGGCTGAAGGAAGGCAATGCCAGGGTAACCACAAACCAAGCTTAGCCAAGTAGCTAGCCCTACTAGGTCGGGAGAGGTCTCTCTCCATAAGGATCTCAGTTAAGATGACTGGATCAGGTAAAGGATTTTAGACTAGGTATAGTAGCATGAAAGTTTTGATTTTATTTTGTAGGGGTTTTGCCAGATCAGGAGGAGCTAGGTAGTTTAGGTCTGTGAAATTAGGTCAGAAATGCAGGGTATTCTATGGGGCAAGGTAGGCATAGGCTTTAGCACTCTTGGGCTTGATGGGGTGAGATGTTTTAGACTGGTGAGAAGCGAAGAAGGGCATGTGACAATCATGGATCCTTCTTGGACTACGGAAAACATGAAATGGTGAATGGTTTCCTAAGGCAAAGCACTGATGCAATGGATTCTACCTATCAAACTTGAAAACATTCAACTAGGAGCAATGAAATGATTGATGGCATACATAAAACATATAAACATATAATCACAGAAGAAGAAAATGTATTAGGACTCCATACCACAGGGATCCCATAAAAGTAGTTGCAATTCTTATTAATCTCCTGCCAAACTGCTTACAAAGGTGTACAATCAAGCTCTGTGCATCCAATTGAGTCCAACCTGTAAAATGACTGAGAAACTACATGATATAGGCCTCAAAACAACTAATCCTAGCCTCAGGGGTTGAATCCATGAGAGGAGGAGTAGTTGCACAAAAGACTGAACTAATAGCTAAAGACTAGGGTGGTCAAACTGACTCATCCCTAATATGAAGCAAAGTAATTCATTACATGCCACTTAGGCCATTCACATGATGTATCTACCCTAGGTAACAAAAACACACTTTAATTACATTATCATTATGAATTACATCATTGAGAAATCAAAATCCCATAGGTTAATGGTATTTTATGAGAGAAACAGTGAAAAATTTGGCTACCTATCAAATGCACAACGCCAATGTCAAACGCGCAGCGCCTGAAGGAAGTGCGCAACACCATCTTTAGGGTGAGTTTTGACTGCCTTCCCAGTGTCCAAATCTAGCTCAGGATAGCTCATTGGAAAGCTTATCTTGTCCAATTTACAAAAATTCCCCTAGTTTCCAAATTGGGCTTGGTTTTACCCTCCAAAACTGTAACCTCCCAAGACTACTCAAACGTGCAGCGCCTAGCTCAGAAAATAGGTAGAAACATGATTTTTTGGTGGTTTTTTGCCTTTTCCACCTAGTAGTTTTGGCTTTCAAATATGGAAACATGGTTTTATTAAGTTTAAATGGTCTTTTGAATCCAATGGTGGTGGCCATTCCTCCAAAATATGCCCCAAAAAATTGCACAACACCCTAGGTGCTATGCGTTTGACCAAGGGACTGATACAAAAATTACCTAAAGAAAACAAGAAATGCTAAAAGTGCAATGCCTTTTGCAGGCCACTTTTGGGGGTCTTTCTGGTGTCCAAATTAGGCATGGGATAGCGTTTTGGAAAGCTTATCGAGTCTAATTTCTACAACATCTTTAATTTTTCAATTTGGAGCTCATTTGCCCTATCAAAAGCTCAATCTCCCAAGACTGGTCAACATGTGAAGAATGAGGCTGCCAAAATGCAGAGTGTTGTTTTAGTCAACTTTTGGAGGTCTTTAGAAACTCCAATTAAGCTTGTAATAGCTCATTGAAAATCCCTCTATGTATAGTTATCATTTGGATCATCAAATAAGTCTTTTGAACATTCCATCTAGGAGAAAAATGCATTTTACCAAGGTCACTCCAGAAGGGCAACAACTATCATGTGGCAAATGATTGTTTGGAGATTTTTCCAAAACCATGAGACATGTGTAAAAACTGAAGGAGGTGTTTCTTCTTGAGTATATGATGGACAAAAACCTCTCTCACTTTTGTCAAATTCATCTTTTATTGCTCAGAAACATCATTTGAATAAAACCTATCCCGATGTGTGGAACAGGGGATTTGTAGAAATGAAGGGAAATGAAGGGGATGAGGGGCTTCTAATTTCTTGAGAATTTTTTTTGGAAGTAGGGAGGGATGTTAGGAAGTAGGGGAAAGTGGAATTTTAAATATTGAGTGAGGGGAAGGGGTCCAAAAGGGAAAAACACAGGCCTAACCTAGAAAAATGTCAAATTGTAGCAATAGGCTAGGGTTTGTGGGAAAATGATGAATTTAAGGGATATCAGTGATGGAACGTGTTTAAGAAGGTATTTTAAGGGTAGGGGAAGGTGTATGAGCATCAGGATACACATTTTGTTGATGATTTGACCATCCAAGGAAAATTACCTTCAAAACCTAGGAGAGGGAAATGAGCCTTACCTAAGCACAACTGAAGCACAAACAAGGTGTAAAATGACCCATTGGAACTTGAAATAATGATGAAAACTCTTTGAATGATGGTACAATAAGCTGAATGGTGACATGGACCAATATTTGGAAAACTTTGGAAGGAGTGAAAGCAATCCTAGACCTAAAACAATCCTAGACCTAATACCTAGTGACCAAATTTTACTTGAAGACTCACTGAAATGACAAAATTTGACTTTGACACCCTAAGACCACTTTGTAAGAGCATGTTTGATCGCTGGTGGAAGGTTGCAAAGGCTGAATCTAACATTAGATCCATTAGGGATGGTAGCTCCTTGCAGGTGCCAAGAACACTGTAGACCAAGTAGCCTTATCCATTGGGCATGGAGTAAAAAAAACTCAATCTGAAATACATGACTAAATATTGATGAGTCAAAGACACAAACTGACTCGAAACTGACTTGAAATTGACTCAAAACAAATGACTCAAGACTTACTTAGTTGACACAAGTACTTACAAAAATTATTAATGGCAACAAACCATTGAGATTTGAGGGCTTCAAAAAATGATGACAACCACCTGCCTACTGAAGAAATATGTACAATCATGTGAAGTGAACTTTCCAATGTAACCAATCCAACAGATGACTACTCACTGAAATTCTGCTCTCACTTTCCTCAAGCAGGCAGAACGATGTACATATAGGCAACTCACAATAACAACTGAAACCAAGGCTTATGCTAACGAACCAAGCAACATTCATCTTCTCGAATGCTTGCAAAAAGAATGCCGAAGGGATCTTGAAAATCCTGAAGCACTAGCTTGTCTTGAGATCTAGCAAGAAAAATACAAGTACTCCCTTCATTCGAATATGAAAGAACAGTTGGTTGTTGATTGATAGGAAGGCATAAAGAAGTATAAGCTTCTGCTATCTGAGTGTTGGCTGTAAATTCCTCGAGCATGAGAAATTCTGACGTGATTTTTGGCATACTGTCTCTCTCATGTTCATACTCCTCAATTTCATAGTCTAAGTCATTCTTAAATAGAAAAAATTCTTCCAAATTATCAAACTTGACAGCCCTATCATCTTCATGAAAGAAAACAATATTTGTTCACTGATCTATAAATCTAATTTCAAGACTGTCCTCATTTTCAAAAGTGGAAGAAGCTTCTCTAACACCTTCTTGACAATGTGAACACTACAAACCTACATTAGCTTGGGCTATAACATGACCTTTCAGGAGTTGATCTATCTCATATTCAGATAGAGGAGATAATACTTTTTGTTTCCTTTTGCTAAAACAATAATTGTCTTCTTTCCCTCGTAAAGTTTGACAAGGATGTTGAATATCTTCATTAATTTCAAGCAAAGGAGTATATAAATTTTCCTCAGACTGCTGATTCATTTAATGTGATTCTTGTTGACTATCAAGATGCAAAATTCCTTCATATTCAAGCAAAGAAGAAGCTACTGTATGCTGATTATGATCTTGTGTAACAAAGTGACTGACTTTTTGAGACTATTGTTGAAGGGAAAAATCAAAGAAGGCTTCAATTATTTCTTCATCATCACGATCTGAATCTAGATCTGAAATAGCCAACTTGACTTTATGACAATCTGAAATTGGAATTTTATTTCCTGCATACTGTCTTCTGCTATAAGCAGATTTGAAATAAGACATTGTCTTCCATCATTTTCCATTGTACTAAGATCTTGAACCTGCTGCGAATTTTCATGAGCATCTTGATAAGTATCCTCTAAGATCTCTTTATGTGGCTGAAATGGATTTTCATACAGGGCTTCCATGATCTCATCGTCCATGAAGTTATCATCTTCATAAAATTTATCAAGAATTTCAATAAAACTATAAACATGTTTACAACAGTTCTAAACTAATATTAAGGATGGACAAGATTCTTTATACATTTTAAAGAACATGGTATGAAAATCCTTTAAACAATAAATACAAGCAGGCAACAAACTTTCGTACCAAGATCAGGCTTCACCTTCCATTGTGGCCATGAATATCTTCATTAAGCAGTCTTCAGGAAAATCAACCTTCAACTTGCGAGTGTGCATGTGAAATCTAACAAGATGTAAAGCAACATCATTCCTATCATCATATTTAAACATATGCAAATTCCTTTGCCAATCTACCTTAGAAATTTTATTTGGGAAACCTGGAATGTGATCTCATATCATGGGAGCATACCTTCGAGCAAACGAATCCATTTTGATAACAATGAATTCACCAAGAAATTCTTTAGGCTGCTGGTTCTTGAAGAGTAGAGTTGCCATAAAAATTTCGAATCTTGGGATTTTTCGACACTGGAGTCGCCAGGTGAATGATGTCAGCCATCTGGTGTATGATTGTTGTCCATCATCAACAATCATATCTAAACTTGATACATTTTGTTGAGGAACATAAAACTACGTTCCCCAGTATGGTCGCCACTATGTTATCGCTTGGATTGACCTCAAGCTGAAGGAAGGTAATGCCAGGGTAACCACAAACCAAGCTTAGCCAAGTAGCTAGCGCTACTAAGTTGGGAGAGGGCTCTCTCCGTAAGGATCTCAGTCAAGATGACTAGATCAGGTAAAGGATTTTAGGCTAGGTATAGTAGCACAAAAGTTTTGATTGGATTTTGTAGGGGTTTTGCCGGATTAGGAGATGGGTAGTTTAGCTTTGGGAAATTAGGTCAGAAATGCAGGGTGTTCTATGGGGCAAGGTAGGCATAGGATTTAGCACTCTTGGGCTTGATGGTGTAAGATGTTTTAGACTTTTGAGAAGCTAATAAGGGCATGTAACAATCATGGATCCTTCTTGGACTGCAGAAAACATGAAATGGTGAATGGTTTCCTAAGGCAAAGCACTGATGTAATGGATTCTACCTATCAGACTTGAAAACATTCAACTAGAAGCAATGAAATGATTGATGGCATACATAAAACATATAAACAAATAATCACAGAAGAAGAAATTGTACTAGAACTCCATATCACAGGGATCCCATAAAAATAGCTGTAATTCTTATTAATCTCCCGCCAAACTGCTTACAAAGGTGTACAATCAAGCTCTGAGCATCCAACTGAGTCCAACCTGTAAAATGACTAAGAAACTACATGATATAGTCCTCAAAACAACTAATCCTAGCCTCAGGGGTCGAATCGATGAGTGGAGGAGCAGTTGCACAAAAGGCTGAATTGATAGCTAAAGACTAGGGTGGTCAAACTGACTCATCCCTAATATGAAGTAAACTAATTCATTACATGCCACTTAGGCCATTCACCTGATGTATCTAACCTAGGTAACAAAAACACACTTTAATTACATCATCACTATGAATTACATCAGTGAGAAATCAAAATCCCATAGGTGAAGGGTATTTTCTGAGAGAAACAATGAAAAATTTGGCTACCTATCAAATGCGTAGCGCCAATGTCAAATGCGTAGCGCCTGAAGGAAGTGTGCAGCGCCATCTTTAGAGTGAGTTTTGACTACCTTCTTGGTGTCCAAATCTAGCTCAGGATAGCTCGTTGGAAAGCTTATCTTGTTTAGTTTCCAAAAATGCCCCTAGTTTCCAAATTGAGCTTGTTTTTCCCTTCAAAAATTGTAACCTCCCAAGACTACTCAAACGCGCAACGCCTGGCTCAGAAAATAGGCAGAAACATGACTTTTAGGTGATTTTTTGCCTTTCCACCTAGTAGTTTTGCCTTTCAAATCTGGAAACATGGTTTTCTTGAGTGTAAATGGTCTTCTGAATCCAGTGGTGGTGTCCATTCCTCCAAAATATGCCCCAAAAAAGTGCGCAACACCCTAGGCATTGCGTGTTTGACCAAGGGACTGATACAAAAATTACTTGAAGAAAACAAGAAATGCTAAAATCAAAACTCTTTTTGCAGGCCACTTTTGGAGGCCTTCCTCGTGTCCAAATTAGGCATGGGATAGCTCGTTTGAAATATTGTTGAGTATAGTTTCCATAACATCTTTAATTTTTCAATTTGGAGTTCATTTTCCCTATCAAAAACTCAATCTCCCAAGACTGGTCAAAATGTGAAGAATGAGGTTGCCAAAATGAAGAGAGTTGTTTCAGTCAACGTTTGGAGGTCTTCCGCCACTCCAAATTGAGCTCATGATATCTCATTGAAAAGCCCTCTGTGTCTGGTTATCATTTGAATCATCAAACAAGTCTTTTGAACATTACATCTAGGAGAAAAATTGATTTTACCAATGTCACTCTAGAAGGGCAACAACTATCCTGTGGAAAATGATTGATTGAAAATTTCTTCCAAACCATGAGACCTGTGTAAAAAATGAAGGACGTTTTTTTTAGCGATTCTATGTTGGACAGAAACCTCTCTCACTTTTGTCAAATTCATCTTTTCTTGCTCAGAAACATCATTTGATTAAAACCTATCCCGATGTGTGGAACAGGGGATTTGTAGAAATGAAGGGAAATGAAGGGGATGAGGGGCTTCTAATTTCTTGAGATAATTTTTTGGAAGTAGGGAGGGATGTTAGGAAGTAGGGGAAAGTGTAATTTCAAATATTGAGTGAGGGGAAGGGGTCCAAAAGGGAAAAACACAGGCCTAACCTAGAAAAGTGTCAAATTGTAGCAATATGCTAGGGTTTGTGGGAAAATGATGAATTTAAGCGATATCAGTGATGGAAAGTGTTTAAGAAGGTATTTTAAGGGTAGTGGAAGGTGTATGAGCATCAGGATACAAGTTTTGTTAATGATTTGACCATCTAAGGAAAATTACCTTCAAAACGCTAGGAGAGGGAAATGAGCCATACCTAAGCACAACTGAAGCACAAACAAGGTGTAAAATGACGCATTGGAACTTGAAATAATGATGGAAACTCTTTGAATGATGGTACACTCAGCTGAATGGTGACATGGACCAGTATTTGGAAAACTTTGGAAGGAGTGAAAAAAATCTTAAACCTAAAACAATCCTAGACCTAATACCTAGTGGCCAAATTTTACTTGAAGACTCACTGAAATGACAAAATTTGACTTTGACACCCTAAGTCCACTTTGTAAGAGCATGTTTGATCGCTAGTAGAAGGCTGCAAAGACTGACTCTAACAATACAGATGGTGCATGCAATCAGATGACGGCCTATGGATGGATTGCACAGTTATGGAGAGTGGATTTCCCAATTAAATATGGGATAATTCTCTGGGGAATTGCGTAAGGAAGTAGGGGCTTGGCAGGTAGTAGAATTCACTAAATGTTGGCTTGAGATTGTACTTATGCAGGAATTGTTTAGGTTGAAAAATCATGTATTTTCTTCTTAGATCTTCTGGTTAATGCAATGTAGATATTCAGGGTTTTTAGTAGTTGCTTTCCCCAAAGAAATATTATGTTATGTGTAATTGATATTCTTCCTTTTCAGCGTATTGTTTTCATCAATCAATTTTGGTTTCCGATGAAGAGTAGAGTAGATTCTTGTCTTGTGTTTTATCATATCACATAAGTTGTTGAATATATAATAAAAATCTACACGTTATATAAAGAGCAGTTTGACTTCATTTGGAGACACACTCTCTCAAAAGTTTGATCTACAATAAAGAGTTCGATCTATAACTAGGTAGCTGAAAGAAGGAGAGTGAAGGTCAAAAAGAAGGAGGAAGGACAAAACTTCTTGGTTTCTGGGCTCTATCTCTCTCACACGTCAAAATTATAGGGTTTTTGGGTTGTAGGAAGAGGCTGAAGTTGCAGTAGAACAAAGTGCAGAAACTGATAGCTGGAAGGAAGGAAACTTTGTATAGACCTTATTGACCTTAGGAAGATTTTTATTTCTCTTGGAAATTCCTAGAAGGAGGTCAAATTAGGGTTGCTTCAGGAGTTGCAAGGCCTAAATTTCAAGTTGAAGTTGCAAGTTGAGTAGCAGTGTTGTAGCTGACAAATCCAAGTTGCAGTGTGTAGCAGTTTGGTGCAGATTCAAGAAGGGATTAAGGAAGGGATGACTTGGTATTGATAGAAGGACTTGGTCTAGGGATTGGGTCTTTATCTCTCATTTGAAGCAGATTCTAAGAAGACAAGAGTTTCTCAGTTTTCCCCTTGGAGGGGTTTTACGTTGGTCGAGAGCCTATATTTGTGTCCTCTTTTGTTGTTGTTGTTTCTTGATATTGTTTGATGAAAATATATAACTAAAGAAAAAAAGGAAGATAACTAAGATTAACAAGCAAGTGTTAATGTTAAAGAAAATAAGATATAATTGTTTCCACTTTACATTTTCTAACATGGTATCAAAGTTTAGGTGAGCAAGGAAGGCAACTAGAAGGACACTAGAAATAACTGTTGATTAAGGGATAGGAAGCTCTCAAGGTCTAAAGGAAGAAGATTGTCTCTTGAAGGGATCTAGTTAAAGGCTCGTTAATAAAAGACCCTTCTAATATAAGGTTTCTACATTGAAGAAGATCAAATCTACATCCACCTTGCAAAAAAAAAAAATCTATTTGCAAGGCACTAATCTTGGAAGTTGTTGGTGGAGGAATCCTAGCGAACATCTTTCAAGGGAACATTAAGAACTCTCCAAATATCTTGAAGACATCAATAAGGTTGGAGATATTATTCAAGTAAGTAACACACTATCTCATAATGGATGAATCTTCAAGTCATGTAGGTTCTTTTTGCAAGGAGAGTAATAAGCTCATTGGGGCTTCAAACTATCTAGCATGGAAGAAAAGGTTTGACTTGATACTCATAGAGAAAAATGTAATGGGATATGTTACCAGAGAAGTTATTGAACTTGAGAAGGACAAGCCACAATAATTATCAAGGTACAAGAAAAGGGAAGTAAGAGCTCAAAGGATCATAGTTAAATCAATTAAGGATTCTCTTGTTCCATGTTTTGCAAATCTAAAGACTTACAAGGCCATGTATGACAAGCTAGTGAATTTGTACTATGTAAGTACAACAAATCAAAAGATGTCTTTATGAAACAAGCTATATAAAATGAAGAAATTGAAGGATGAGGATATGGCATCCTTCCTCATGAGATTCTGTTAGCTAAGATACCATTGGCAAGGACTCAAGGAACCCATAATTGATTATGACGTAATTGTATGTGTTCTGAATGCATTTCCACCATATTGAAGAAAATTTGCAACAAGTGTCTACTCCAAGAAAGATTCAAATCCCTTTG
Organism: Pinus taeda; assembly: GCA_000404065.3. Classification (NCBI taxonomy): domain Eukaryota; kingdom Viridiplantae; phylum Streptophyta; class Pinopsida; order Pinales; family Pinaceae; genus Pinus; species Pinus taeda. The sequence continues at coordinate 80,996 of APFE031404690.1, read as the reverse complement.
ATGAGTTGCAGGTACAATGCATTCTAGAATAGTCAAATATTGATATAGGACATTTTGTCACATCTGGTCAATAGGCCTACAAATTGGATCCATCAACATCCATGAACACCTTGTCATATGAAGAGTATACCATTTTCCTACATGTGTTAGGTTATGTTTATGTACATGTGTTTCATTGCTATGCTGATCCATTGAATAGAATGATTGGATAATGCTACATAAATGTCATAGATATTTGACTTGTATTGTTTGTTTGTGTAGGTTCTAATTATAGTGAATAGAGCTATGGTTGGAGTTGACAAGCCAAGAAGATGGAAGAGATTACGATGGATCACAAGTAATTCATCTTTCCATTCTCCAATTATTCTAGTTAAAACTTTATAGTCTTTGATTTCTGTTGTTCTAGACCAGGTCACTAGGTCAAGGGAAGATACTTTTGTTCGCAGTATAGATTCCAATGACCATATTGGGGATCAATTCATTCCCTTAGTGGTTTCCTTCATTTTCCTTTGTCACACCTCTTCATAAGACCTTCAATGTCTCACTAATCTTGAATTGACCCTAGGAAGACCCTTTATTGAGCTGCATTTAAATTGTAGTGTCAAAAAAACATATTTCCCTGATCTGCGCACCCCTTGGTTGCTGATAAAGCATTTTAGAGAACCCTGGCCTTCTTCGCACTATTGCATTGTAGAGCACTGATAGCCTCTTTGCACCTGCACTGACCCCTGTTTCTTGCAAAACTTTCCTTTTCTCTTTGATTGAATTGATTCCATCTGGTCCTCCTTGTGTCTCTGAGTGTGTTTAGCCCTCTTTGAAGCCTTCATTTGGTTTGCTTTTGGTTTTGAGTGCCTTTGATAATTTTTTTTTTTTGTTTTACTTTCTTCTTGTCATTAAATCATTAGAAAATTGATTGCTTGATCATTGAATTTATTAAAAGAATTGGTGTTCCAGTCATCATTATAAAAAGTGTTTTTTATCAATGTTTAGGTGAATATCTTAGTTTTCATCTTAAAATTAAGTGGAATTGAAAAGAAAAATCTTATGCATTATGCATTGCATTTAGGGTTTTGTGAGTGAAAAATGTAGTTAGAAACAATTGCATTAGGGGAATTACTTGACAAATCTTGTTTGTTGCATCTTGTATGTTGGATATTTTTTGTCCTCTTCCCTCATATATATAGGTTTTCATTGAAATGAAAAACTTCATTTTATCATGCTAGTTTGCATTTTAGGATATTCAAGTGAAATTTGTGGTGAGCCTTGAAAACTGAAACTTAAATCAAGATAAATTTAAAAATTTACTGAATCAATCTAAGGAGCATTTGTAACATTAACACAAACATGTAGAGGCCTAGGCTAGAGACTAGTTCCAATGTATTTAAATATAAGAGTTGTCATTTTTTTCAAGTGTTGCATTCTGGGGGTGATATCTCATTCCATGTACATAAGTGTATTGGGTCATTCTCCACGTGCATCTAGGTATATTGGATGGCACTCCATGCATGAAAAGTATATGGGAATGCTATCATTGTACGATTGCGCATTAGATTGTTGGGTGTGTGTTATATTCTTTCCACGACTAGTTGCACACACGAGGGGGTGTCTATCCCCCTTTTTTGTTGCGCTAGGTGCAACAAGGGGGTGACAACCCCCTTTGTTGGGGAGTTTATAGGGGGGCGGTAGCTCCCCTGCACAGTATCTAGGGCAACACCCTAAGATTTTTTTTTTTCCTATATATATCCAGACCCAAGGATTGGGGGGGGGGGACCCAAAGATGGGGGGGGGACATACCCATGGTTTTGTGCATGGGTTTTGCACATGGTTTTGGGCATGATGGTTTTCTGCGCATGGTATTTTGTAGATACGGTTAAGGGAACTAAGGTTATGTTCTAATCCAGGGTTAATGGATTGGGGTTTATGAATGCTTTCACATGCATATATATGTAATGTAACATTAAAAGGAACATAATGAAAAATAATTTTGGTAGTCCTGGTTTTGGGATCCAGGGGAAAATCTTTGTTTGTTTGTTTTATGTTCTCGCCATTGTATATTTTCTGTTTTAAGAATTCATTTGCAGGTAATTGTTGTACATGGTAAAAACCTACATAGACAACACTAACATAGACTGCACTTCCATGTACTTTCGAATATATTTTGGAAGTCCACCATAGGTTGCTATCCTCATCATAGGTAATTGATTTGACTACCTTGCACACCATGATACACCGAACACAACACTCAGGGAGATTTCCTACACGTTCATAAATCCTTGGTTCTCCAAGGTTGTATATTGCAGTTCATAGTTGCTTGGTAAACCTTTATGCTTAGTTTACCCTCTTCTATTTATTTTTTGTGTAAATTGTTAAAATTATTAATCCACCATGGAAGAACAAGAACCTTTACCCCATCGTTCACGTAGAATGCAAAATAAGTCTTCCTCTTCCTCCAAAGGAAACTCCTGGCCGTCATTAGAAGCATAAGAAAACACTGACTACTGAATCCAGTACTTCAAGGGCTATTACTTATGGTCCTCCATCTAAGATAGATCCACCATAATCATATTTTCCTGTGAGTACAGAGCCCAATATCACCTCTCCATTGGTTGGTAAATATGACACGATTGATATTGAAGCACCTGAAATCTCTTTACTTGAGGTTATTGAACCTGAATTTCCTGAGTCAGAGACAACTCAACCCGAGGTTATACAACCAGAGGTACCTTCTCACTCTCTTCCACTGTCTCAGGCACAACCTCAAACTATATATCTTGGAACCTATGGTGAACCCCTTCCACTTGGTCTTGTGAGTATCGAAGAGATTCCATAGGAAGAGCCTCAACCCTACTCTCCCATTTGAGTAGGGACACATATTTATCAGGCTCATCCTTCACCATCTCCTCATACTCCATTTCAACCTCCTTTGTATGATTATTTTCCTTTCAACTCACCTCTGATTTTCTCTTGGAAACCATATTTGGGATTAACCATGAATGAGTTTACTTTGGTTTCCCAGCATGTATCCTCTACTATGGCTAAGACAATCCAAGTTGCAACCTCATCCATGTTTGTAACCACACTAGAGGTGCACTTGTATAGTGGCCTATCCATCTCGCCTGGTTACCAATCCTTGTCCAGTACCTTCTCTGGTGCAGCAACCAGTCCATGGACATCTCCCATCACATCTACATATGGAATTCCATATGGAACTTCGTTGATGAGCACTACACAGTCTACTCCTCTTCTTCGATCTACACCTACACATCAATAGTAGGTTGGCCCTTATGTTATTGGATATGGTTATTTACAACAACCCAATCCATCTCCTATTGGGAACCCTCCACTCGAGGGGAACTTGCCTCTGTATTACCCTCCTCTTTCAGCAAGGGGAGGCTTGTTGCAAGTTCATTTCCAACTCCTCAAATTAGTGCTTAGCCTGAAATGGTTCCTCCTTATTTAGGAATGAGTGCTAGTGTTTGAAAACCTACTTTTCCTATTCAACTTGGTTCCGTTGTGGCTTCATATTTAGCTTCTCAACCTATTCGATCTACCCCTCAGATTTTTTTTCGACAACCCATGGCTCAACCCGTCCAAAATTAAATGAATGTGAGCCAAACTTCACAGGTTGTACCTTTAACTCAACCCATCTCACTGGTATCTAGCGCATCTCAACCTATGTATACCCAGCCTCTTCAACATAAATTACAATCACAAAAATTTGGAAAGGCCATTCCTGAAGCCCAGATGGGTTAAAATGCGCATGGTATGACACAGACACAACCACAACCAAATCCACCTTATGTTGGGATTATGCAAAATCCCACAGGGAAACCATATCCACCATATCAAGGTATCCCTCAGATTCCTTATAGTTAACAAATCCAAACTCAGTCGTTCCAACCTTTGCAAGGTCATCCTAGAATTGGACAATAAGGTTATGTGTATGTTGTCTATCGAAATCCTCCCTATCTTGGGACACAAATACTTGTTTCTCAGGCTATTCCTTCTTATTTGGGATATCCTCTACTAGACCTTAATAAGCAGTTTCCACTCATGGTGACTCTCAAATTTCTATATTTGACTAGGCTCACCAATGTTTCCATTGCACATTCTCCTTGGCAGCCTATTATTCCTATCATGTTTCCTTATGATATTCCTAAATTCAACGGAAATCTTGGAGAAGACCCATCCACACATATAATGACATATCATCTGTGGTGTTCTTTGAACTCCCTCAATGATGATTTTGTTTGTTTGCATCTTTTCCGTCACACACTCGCTGGTACGGTAGCTAAATGGTAAATAGAATTACCTCGAGCTTCGTTTGATAACTTTAATGCCTTAGCTACTACATTCCTAACATATTTCTAGGTACCCATAAAATATGAGACTGGAACAAAACTCTTACCTAATTTCAAACAAACCAAATCCAATCACATCTCTAATAATATTCATGAGTGGCGACGTCGTCATTGTTTGGATAAGACTTTCACTCTCGATCAATTGTTAGCTGAATGGTTCATAAAGTCTTTGTTTTCATCTATTACAGAAGATGTAGCCAGAGGCAAAGTCATAACCGAAGTACAAGTCATTGCTTGTGCCCAGTACTTAGATCTCATTTATACTCAATCTGGCACATTGTATGATAAGATACCTAATGCTCCGCGCTATACAGATAATGTTTCTCAAACTCCTGGTAAAGAATCACATGTTGTTGATGGCATTATTGGTTCTACCAGCCATCAGTCGATGGGTAAACCATATGTTCAACCCTTTTTGTTGTTGTTCAAAACCATCCTTATATTCCTATGGCTTCTACATATGAGATCAATGTCATTCAATCATCTAAATGAAAATATCCACAACCGGGAAGTAAGAAGAAAGGCAAAAGAAAGAAGAAGAAACAATGCTTCGCAGGATAAAAAAAACAATCAGTCTCTTGAAGAGAAGAGGAAATATCATTACCCATTTCTAATCTATAATGAGGAACACTTCACTCTTGATTCTCCACATAGATTAGAGGTGAATCAATTCCTTAAATCCTCTGCTACCCCTGCTGTGTTGATAGATCCTTTCCCAAATCAGGAGACCAATTTGGTTGCCTAGGACCCTACTTACTCTAATTTGGTTTTAATTCTTTCATCCAATAAGCATAAAAGTGATGTTTTGGTGGCTACCTAAATTAAAGACTATGGTAATGTGAATCCTTCAACCGATCAAGCTACTAATCAACCTTCCAGTTCAACTGCATCTCCATCAAACTCTACTCCAAATTTCATACCTACTGAATTAACGATTAACCCTCCCAAGGGTGTTATTCATAAATCGACATTCAACCATCATGTAAGAGATGCTCAAAACTATAACATAGTTGAGGACCTAGCTAAGGCTCCATCATATATGTCCACTCTTGAGGTGTTGCAAACTTTCCTCACCCAATAAATTGCTTTTCTCTCATTAATTGGATGTATTGATCCTTCAGATTCCAACCTAGTATTCTTTAACAATGAGAACCATACACATCAACTTCTAGCTTAGTTATCCTTCATGATTTAGGTTGTTGTTCGTGGTAAGAATATTCATCATTCTATTATGGATGAAGGTGCCTCAACCTGTATTGTCCCTGTCTTTTTGGAAGGATATTGGTTCTTCCTAATCGAGCTAGTCACCAACCACTTTGAAAGATTTTAATGGAAGAGCTTACAAACCATGTGGGATTTTGAATTCTCTATAGGTACAATTAGGTGGCAAGAATGTATCACTAGAATTCAAACTTATCGATAGACCTCTAGATTATAATCTTCTACTAGGTTGCACGTGGGTCTCTGCCATAGCCATAGTTGTTTCCACATATTTTTGAACGATCACCTTTCCTCATAAAGGAGGTATCATGGCCATTAATCAAATCACCTTATTTTCCACTGGTTCTTTAGTTATTAGAATTTTCCCTCTCATGGGGGGAACCCCTCACCCATATCAGCATGTTGGAGTTGGACTGCTTAAATATTCCTCTTTCATGGGGACCTTTCCACTTCCTCCTCCCCAACTAGCTGACAAATCCACTTTGGTTTCCTACATTAATATTATTTCTTCGTGTATTTCTCCCTTTGATCCATGGGTAGTGCTAGATCATTCTAATATCGATATTTTTGGTGACCGTATGCTGCTCATCCCTATTGAGAAAGATGACGAAGCCATCCATGCGGCTTGCACGACCTGTTATGATCCTTCCTCTTCGATTAATTGGGTTGATCATTCTTTAGATTGTGGTATGTCATCTGATCCTTTCTCTCGTACATTTTCCCCTGATGAGAGAATCATGGAGATCACAATTCTAGATGATGCACCATGGGACAAACATCATCATTGTTCCTCCTTTCTAGATTCCTTTGGGGATGATATTCATGAACTTTATCGACTCAATATCATTGAGCTATCTACGAATTCCACATCCATTTATGATGTCATTTTTTAGAAGAACTTGTCTCACATTGAATAGGCCATCTCTCTCGACATTTCAATTAAACTTGACATTGTTGAAAATCTACATATTGGTGTCCCTTTCTCTCTCGATGAGGTCAAGACTTATAAAGATCTATTCAAGGAATTCATAGATGTTTTGCCTCATCTTACAAATAAATGTCTGGTATTGATCCAAACATCGTTGTGCACGAAATTAAAATTCATCCTGATGCTAAACCAGTGCAACAACGCCTTTGCCCTATTCATCCCAAAAAGGCTATCACCATCAAGGTTGAAGTTGAAAAAATTCTACGAGCTGCTTTCATGTATCCTATACCTTTGACTGACTGGGAGTCTAATATTGTTCCTATTATGAAACAACAAGGAACAATCCGTGTGTGTGTCGATTATGAGGACCTCAATTATGCTTGTCCAAAGGACAACTATCCCACCTCATTCATCGACTAGATCATTGATGATTGTGTTGGTTACGACATATTTTCATTTATGGACGGTTTCTCCAGCTATAATCAAATCAACATTCTCTCGACATACCAATATAAGACTACATTCATTTGTCCCTAGAGCACATTTGTGTATAAAAAACTCCCTTTCAGATTAAAGAATGTTGGGGTTAAGTTTCAAAGGGCCATGAATTACACCTTCCATGAAATCAAACACACTGCATAAACTTATTTAGACAATTTTCCTGCTCATTCATGACATCGGGTTGATCACTCGTTGCAACTTAGGGCCATATTTCTACGATGTAGACATTATAACATTTGACTCAATCCAAACAAATGTGTGTTTTGTGTTAGCTCCAATCATCTTCTTGGATTTGTTGTATCAAAACAAGGAATTTGTATTAATCTTTTGAAAGTTCATGCGATCATTGATCTTCCTGCTCCTTCTTCCCTTCTTCATATTCAATGACTCCAAGGGAAGGCTAACTTTATTCAGAGGTTCATTCCCAATTATGACGAACTAACCAAAGGATTTAATCGCTTGTTAAATAAAGGGGTCCCCTTCCATTGGGATGACATTGGTCAAAAAGAATTTGATTCCTTGAAAGATGTACTGGTTCATGCATCTTTATTATACCCCCCTGATTACCAATGCGATTATTCTTTGTACCTCGCCGCTACAACTAATAACATTTATATGGTATTAGTTTAAGAGGATGATATAGGAACATAACATCCCATTTATTACTTGATTCTAAATCTCAATGATACCGAAATCAAGTACACTCATTTCAAGAAGTTAGCTTTGGTAGTTGTCCAAACTGTTCAAAGGTTTCACCATTACATTATTCTCTGTAAAACTATGGTTGTTTCGGATTTCAACCCCATGATGTATATCTGTTGGCATTATGATACATATGTTGTCCTTGATGGCAACTCACATAGATGACAATTCAAAGTGCAATAGGTTAACAACAAAAAATTACAGATCAGACTCCAGAGATTGAAGAAAGAGAAGTATACGCTAGTTCATTTTGTCTAAGCGACGTATACACATGGGTCCACAGAGAAAAATGAGTGTATATGTATGCACGTACTTTCACAGAAGGAAAAGTGCATATGGGATGGAAAATCAAGGTTTTGGTCCAAGGTATTGGTTTGAGGTATTTGGTCCGAGGTATTTGGTTCAAAGTATTGGTTCGAGTTATGGGTCCTAAGTGGTTTTGGTCTGAGGTATTAAGAAAGGCCTAAAACTATATAAGGAGGAGAAGGTCAAAGCGATAAGTGTGCAAGTAATGAATATCTTATGAAGAGTGAGATCAAAAGCAAATATGCATGTTATGGATTTCTGGTGCTTTGCTTGATCTGAACTAAGGATGAACCTTAGTGGTTAATGAGAGATGAGATTTAATGATGGATCAGGATCATAAGACCTGAAATGAATTATCATTATGTGGTCTGATCATGGATGGTATAGATTTGAATGATAATGCATGATTTACACTGTAAATGTTCTGATCTGGGTATGATTGAAGTCTGGAATAGTTGTGATGTTTTAAGCTATATTTGCAGATCTATACGTTGGTTTTCTTTGATAAAAGTGCGTATACACGTCGTTTTGGCACATCGAAGTACATTATGAAATATGATGTTTGAAGTTGCAGTTGGTTCTGGTTGTTGATGCAGAGTTTTGGGTTCAGATCTGTGTCTTGGTTACAGTGATCTAGGGAAAATTATAAGAACCCCCCCGAAATTTATAAGTATAATAAATGGGCGAATCTCCATGGTATATAGGAAAAATGGAAGGCGATTTTATCAATAATATGATATGTATATATAATTTTTCGGCGAATCTCTCACCAGGCATGATGAATATTTTATTCAATTATAAAATATTGTAAGATCTTCGTATTACCATGGGTTATCATAAACCTGGAGCTTAAAAATTACTATTAGTAATTTATAAAAATTAATAAAATTAATAGTTGATTTTTATTTTATTTTTTATTTTAACCAAGCTAAAATGTTTAACCTACATTAAATTACAACATCCATTTTTAAGCCCCGAGAGTGATCAAATATTTTTTCACTCTATGCTAGTTTGCATATCACGATATTTGATACCTCTTGTGGGTTAGTAGATCCAGAGTAAAGATGGATCTATGCTGGTTTAATTCCCCCATTTAATTAGGCTACATTCCAGGTGAATACCATGGGTCAATACCATCTGCCATTTTGGTGAATACCATGGGTCAATACCATTTGCCATTTTGGTGAATACCATGGGTCAATACCATGTGCCATTTTTTTTTTTATTAATATTAGGGTTAATAATGTCTTTTTTGCATGGTATTAATAACAATCTAGTACATGGTATTTGTCCCATAGTATTTTGCCCATAGGTTTCACCTAAATATAATGCATTTTTTGAGTGGTTGTAAATATAAGGTGACTTATGGAGTAAATATAAAAAAAATGTTTTATTTGTTTACCGTACCTCTAGTTTATTTATATTTTTATTAATTTACCATACCTCTTTTACAAATATGGTATTTGGTCCATAAGATTCACTTAAATAAAAACTCTTTCTTGAGCCTTCATAAATAGAACGAGGGTTATGGACTAAATATAAAAGAGGTTTTATTTATTTACTATATGTCTAGTTTATTTATATTTTTATTTATTTACCATACTTCTCATTTATTTATATTTTTATTAATTTCTCTTTTATAAATATGGTATTTGGCCCATAGGATTCACTTAAATAAAACCTATTCTCGAAAATGGGCGAATGGATTCACTTAAATAAAACCTATTCTTGAAAATGGGTGAATGGAAGGTTGTAACTCCTAATTTCAAGGGCTAAATTTACCTTTTTTACCCTCTCCCTTAAAATATGGTGGGCTATTTGAGGTGATTTGTAAAAATGTACTATAATACAAAATATTCGCCCACTAAAAATTTAAAATCCCTTAATTTCGCCAAAGGGCGAACATTCGCCCCTAAAAATTTCTATGCAGTGATCTATCTATTCCTGTTGATTGGTTGAATTTGATTAAGTTTGAAAGAATAGTTGATTCAGTTGTGTCAGAGGTTCAATGATTGTTTGATTTAGGATGACAGATGTTTCAGTGATTGATTGATTCAATTGTGGTTAATTCAGAGATTGATGATTGAGTTTTAGTGATTGGTTGATGTAGATGTATTTAATGGTTGTATTACAGTGGTGATTGATTTTTAGCTTCAATGTTATTGATGGGCCCAATATGAAAATTTTATGAAACGTGGCCTTCAGATTGTAGTGTTATGTTCCAGGAGTATCCAGTTTGAAAATTTAAAACATGGTTCCTGGAGGAAGAGAGAAGGTTGTAGCCTTCTGTAGGTTGGACCGTACGTACTGGTAAACATATCAGCCAGTACAAGAGCCAAGGGGTTGGAGTTCCCTTCCAGTAGCAACTATAAAATGAGTGAAGGTTGGAGCCTTCTGTAGGCCGACACCTACGTACTAGTAAATGGATTAGCTAGTACAAGATCCAGGTGGTTGGAGCTCCCTTCCAGTAGTAGTTGGAAAACAAGTGAAGGTTGGAGCCTTTTGTAGGTCGACGCCTACATACTAGTAAACGGATCGCCTAGTACAAAAGCTAAGGGATTGTAGCTCCCTTCCAGAGTAGCTGGAAAATGAAAGAAGGTTGTAGCCTTCTACAGGTGGGTGCCTACGTACTAGTATGAGTCTGCACCAGTACAAGATTGTAAACATGTTTTTCTTATATTAAAAGAAGACAACAACAGGTGGTTTTTGTCCCGCATTGGGTTTCCACCTTAAATCTTGGTGTTCATGCGTGTTACTTATGTGTGATGTTTTATTCTGTTATTATTGCACATGGTTATTGTTTATATGGTTAATGAAGTACTGAAGCATTGATTAAATATCAACATATGATGAATTAACTAAATCATAAGTTTGTTGGATATACGCTGGTTTCTTTAAAGACAATTGTGTGTACACGCGAGTTACCTTCATTGAAGTAGCATATATAAATTTCAGTATTAAAACAAAAAGTTATTGATTTGACTAATACTGATTCAACGCACAACCCCCCCCCCCCCACCCCCCAACCCCCATCCCCGCCCTCTCAGTATTATTTCCAACAATATCCTCTCACGATAATTACTGGGGGGAAATACTATAAGTGGATTTTCATCCTACAAGAGTTCTATTTGGAATTCGTTAAATCCAAGTCGGAGAAATCCATAGTTTTTGCTAAGTTAATTTGTGACCTTCCCAATTCTGAAGCTGAAATGAAATTTAGCGATTCTATTATAGATGAGTCATTATTTATGATTTCGTCATCTAACCCGTGTTATGGAGACATTCTCACATATCTCCAGACCCATAATTTTTGATTTGATACCTTTCTCTTTTATCAATGACATATCCGATATCAAGCCAAACATCACATTATAATCGGTGACACTCTTTATTGCCGCCGTATTGGTACAGTTTTTTAGAGGTGCCTCAGTCAGAAGGCTAAGAAACTATTAAATGAATGCCATTTAGGGGCATGCGACAATTATTTGTTTGGATATTCCACTGCATAGAAGATCCTAGATGCTAGTTACTTTTGGCCCAACAGATTTTGTGATTATATTCTCACTGTCCAGAAGTGTCATGCATGACATATTTTTGATCAAAAACTCCTTGCTCCTTTGGGTCCTTTTGTGAAATGGGACATTAATTTCATGACATGTAACCCTCACTCAGCCGGGGGGCAAGGGTATATCGTTGTAGTGGTTGATTATTTTACCAAATGGGTCGAGGTGATGCCTACATATAAAAATACCAATAAAACAACTGCTTTATTTTTTTTAACCATGTCATCATGCGATTTGATCTTCCGCAAGCTGTATTTATAGACCATGGAAGAAATGTTTGCAATCACATGATCTACGAATTAACTGCCAAGATGGGACTTTCCCATGAAAGTTCCACTCCCTAATAACATCGGGAAAATGGGCAAGTCGAGGAGATTAATAAAGTTCTCAAAACAATGCTTCAACATATGATAGGGGTCCATAAATCGGACTGGAATCTCATTTTTATGCGACTTTGTAGGCATACAAAACTTCTATTAGGACTGCTACCATATTTACACCTTTCCAATTGGTCTATGGTCTAAAGGCAATCCTTCCATTTGAATGTGAAATTCCATCCCTCAAACTTGTTGTCGAAATACTCTGTGCTACTTCCACCAAAGAGGAACGTCTCTTATATTTGACGTGCTTAGATGAAACCCGACGAAATGCCTCTATGGCTAACAAAGCCCATAAGAAAGGTATTAAGGTGAAATATGACAAGATTTTCAAGCCTCATGTCTTCTTGGAAGGCTATCTGGTTTTGTTATATGATCAAGAATCCGATAAATTAGTATTGGGGAAGTTCGAGCCAATTCTATGGCTAGGTCCATATATTGTCAAACATGTTCTTGCTAAAGGGGCATATGAGCTAGTTTATTTTGATGGAATTCACTTGGTGCAACCAAGAAATGGGTTGTACGTTAAAAATTACTATGCTTGAGTTTTCCATATTTCACTGTGTACATACTGTATATAGGTGTGGTTGAGTGTGTTTGCAGATTGTTCCCTTTAGAGTTTCCTAGGTTTCTGTTAATTTTGTGTATTTTTAGTTTGTAGATGTTGGCATCCCTCGAACCATATGTTGGTTATGATGATGGTGCTAGTTGTAGTACTCAAAACCTCTCTTATGTAGCTTGGGCCATATTTTCTCCAAATGGTGAGTTGGTGAGTTTACAAGGCATTTGTATAAGTCGCTCTACAAATAACATGATTGAGTATAGCGTAGTGATTGAACTATTGTTTGTTAAAAATTTCACTTGCTATTTGTTGTATGGTCATCAGACTCGACTCACAACTCATAGTACTACAATTGACTAATGTCTACTTGGTTAGAAGTCCAACTATGTTTCGCATGTTCATGAGGGTTTGCCTTCTAGAAAGATATTTTGATTTCATCCAGTATCAACACATTTCTAGAAATCTAAATGCATTGACAGATCCACTTTCTAACATATGTAAATTAGTTCAATACACATCACATCACATTGAAACGAAATAATAGAACCATAAGAAACACTAAATATAGATAGTATATAAATTATTATATATATATATATATATATATATATATATATATATATATATACAAAATTTTAGGTTTTACAAAATTTGTGCCCGAGAAACATGTGGCCACATGGCTTAAAATATACATGAAACTAAAATATGGCTATAAGCCTCCTAGTAGACTAATCATAGTGCTCATGGTAGTCTGCCATTGCATGAGCCATCTTGCGCAAAAGCTGACTAATACATCCAGGCACACCAATAGTGTGTTGTTGAAGTCGCATAGGGAGCTCTTCGACTCTAGTCTCAGGTATACCATGGGTCAAACCCTCCATATGAAACTCAACCTCTATTAGGACCTCGGCCACATCACAATCCTGTAGTACCTATCGTCCTACTGCGACTGCTTGTACTGATGGTGGTGCCTGTTGTGGGTCTCCTGCATGATGAAGATAAGAAGAACCCACTTGTTGAATGAGTCTAATATCTACATGTGTACAAACTGGTAGTTTAGTCTCGGATACATCAAAAATCACAAAAAATTGTAAAACTTAAAAATACAAAAAAATTGGTCAAAATGTCTTACCTATAGCTCCCCCTTGCTTTCCATTAAGAAGCATGAGCTCTGGGTCTCTACAGAAATCCATCCTTGTATATGGATAGTATTCTATCATGATAAGTTGCATACATAACCAACTAAAGAAGACACGTGTGAAGCTCATCGATGAAGGACCCCCATGCCTAGACATGACATCCACCCATCTCCTCATCTGTGGGACTCTTGGATTTGTGGGCTCGAGCGTGATATGTTGTGGCCTGAGCAATGAAATCTTCTCTAGAGAAAAAGAGATCAGAATCGAACCATAGCCAAAAATTTTCAACCATCCATATTTTTCTTTTGTAAGTTTCTCTTTCATTTTTACCAATACCCCTTCACTCCAGTTGAAACTATAGGCTCCAGACATTCTATAGCATACTGCATATGTGACTTATTCGCCACATGGAGAGATGCACCATCAACTAATATGATAATAAGGTACATTATTGTTCTTAGTGGAAAACAAACTACATCTTTGTTGTCAATTTTTCCATCCTTGGTTGGGGTCTCAGTCGAAAATGTGTACTGGCATTATCTTTGATTGTTTCTTCACCACTCCTTGAACTAGACAAATATATGGGGGCACCTTGCCTTGACAGACTAGCCAAGAAATATATGTCCTCTATCTATATTTCCAGTATATGTGCACCAAGACTGAATGCTTTCACTTGAACATCCCATGCAAGAACAAGATACCTCAATAACTCTATCTGTTGCCTCATACCAGGAAGCCAGAAGAATTTTAGGATCCCACAATCTCTTAAAGCATGGAATGTGGCGAGATCATTATCTATAGTCAAATATTTTTCTTCATGATCTCTTTTCCTCCATATCAAGGCCATTTTGTTCCAATAGATACCTGCAACATCACAAGGAGAATCATTAGGGTACATTTCATGGGAAAAATCAGTAAACATTTGAGGCAAACAAGCAAAACTAAGTTGGGGATTGCACCTAACATACCCTCCTAATGGTAGATATTGTTGGCATTATTATGCATATGTTGTACTTGATGGCAACCCACTTGTAGCAGAACAAGTATATGGAAACTAGATGAATCTACATGATAGATCAAAGGTGACAGAATGATGGAAGAGAATAATGGTCAAAGGTTTGATACAGGGAGATTGTTAGTATGTGTTGTCCTTGATATTTGATGAATGAACTATTTGATAAAATTATAATAAGGATGTGACAGAATGCATGACAGTTGTGTTTACATATGTGACAAAATGGAGGGAAGTTGAGAGAAATCAATTCAGAAGTGATGTATGATGACAAATCACATTATAACACATCAATTCAAAGGTAAAAGGGCAATGGTACATAAGAACAAGATGTTGGAACAAAGGACTACAAATCAGAATCAAGAATTTGAAGAAAAAGGATGTTTTCATGTATGTTAAGTTGTATGCGTGGGTTCATTGTACAAAAAGAGCGTATACATGCAGGTTCACTGTACAAAAAGAGCGCATATGTATGCACGCACTTTCACAAGAGGAAAAGCATGTATGGGATGAAAAATTAAGGAAATTAAGGTGAAAGAATACCAAGGGTCAATACCATGGTATTAACCCACAATATTGAGCGGAGTAATGGTTATTCTATCCATTCTAAGAATACCACAGGTTCTAAGTGTTGTTTTGGTCTGAGGTATTAAGAAAGGCTAAAACTATATAAGGAGGAGAAGATCAAAGGGCTAAGTGCACAAGTAATGAATATCTTATGAAGTACTATATCAAAAGAAAATATGCATGTTATGGGTTTCTGATGCTTTGCTTGATATGGACTATGTATGCATGATGGATGAGATCTAATGGTGGATCAGGATCATAATGCCTTATCTTTATGTGTTCTGATAATGGATAGGATAGATCCGAGTGCTAACAAATGTTGTATCCTTTATATGTTATGGATTGGGTATGACTGAAGTCTAGAATAACTACGATGTTATAAGTAAGTATTTGTAGATCTATACACTAGTTCGCTTTGGTGAAGGTGTGTATACATGCAGGTTGGCTTCATTGAAGGAGCGTATACATTTTGACACATGATTTTTGAGGTTACAATTGGTTCTAGCTGTTGATGCAGTGTTCTAGGTTCAAATCTGTGTACTGGTTACAGTGATTTGTCTAGTTGATTGGTTGAATTTGATTAAGTTTTGAATGAATGGTTGATTCAGTTGTGTCAAAGGTTCAATTATTGTTTGATTCAGTATGTCATAGGTTCAATTATTGCTTGATTCAGTATCTCAAAGGTTCAGTGATTGTCTGATTCAGTATGTCAGAGGTTTTAGTGATTGGTTGATGCAAATGTATTTGATGGATGTATTTGAGCTTCAATGTTACTAATGGGTCCAATGTGAAAATTTGATGAAACGTGGCCTACATATAGTGTTGTTGTGTACCAGGAATATCTAGTATGAAAATTTATGAAACATAGTCCTTGGAGGATACTGAGGGTTGGAGCCTTCAGTGAGGAAGTTGAAGCTTCCTGCCAATAGTGGTTGGTGATTAGATCAGGGGGTTGGAGCTCCCTTCCAGTAGTAGCTGGAGAACAAGTGAAGGTTGGAGCCTTCTGTAGGCTGGCGTCTACGTGCTGGTAAACATATAGGATAGTACAAGAGTTAGGGGACTCTAGCCCCCTTCCAGTAGAAGCTGGAGAATGAGAGAAGGTTGCGGCCTTCTGTAGGTGTGTGCCTACGTATTGGTATGAGTCTGCACCAATGTAAAAAAATTATTCTTTATATTAAAAAAAGACATAGACAACAACAGTAGGTGGTTTTTCTCCCGCATTGGGTTTTTACCTTAAATTCTGGTTATCATGTGTGTTGCTTATGTGTGATGGTTTATTATATTATTACTGCACATGGTTACTGTTTAATAAAGTATTTATGCACTAATTAAAGATCAACATATGATGAATTAGCTGAATCATAAGTTCACTGGATATACGTTGGTTTCCTTAAGAACAGTTGCGTGCACACGCGAGTTCCCTTCACTGAAGTAGCGTATATAAATCTGATTATGGAAATGAAAAAGTTATTTATTTGTAAATACTAATTCACCCCCCATCTCAGTATTATTCACAGCAGATAGTGCATTGTAGTGTTGTCCCTAGTGTAATTTCTTCCTAGTCACTGCACCTTTTGACCTTCTAGTGGTGCGCTAAACCTAGGGCGAGGAATTAGAGCCCTAGGGGCCTCAAAACCTTAAAAAATGTCCATGAAATTGAAAAATTGAACCATGAAAAGAAAGAGAAAGGTATTAGCTCCTACCTGGAAGTGATGATGCTTGAAATGAGAAAAAACACTCAAAACTCACTCTCCAAGAGGTAAATGTGAAATGGTAAAAATAAGTTACCTTTTTCCTATTTTATGATCATTTTCATCATTAATTTATTAGTGTTTTGACTTAAATATGACTTAGTTTTATCATGAAACAAGTATTTTTAATATTTTGGTGGTGTTTTGAGTAGGGTGATAGCTCTTTTAATGGATTTGACAATGTCTAGATTGAAACATACCGTTTTGACCAAGGAGCATAATTTTATCACTTTTTAGAGATCTATAAACCTACAAAAAAGGAACCCCCTGGAGTCCTCTTACAACTCTTTTCAGACTCCCTAAACATGAAAATATTTTTGAGCACTTCTCTTTTCGAACTCGTTAAAGTGAATGAAAATACGTCTACTCAATATAAGTTTAACCCTTTTCCAAACTGAGATAGACTAACTACAAAAAATGAATACCTTAGTTGAACATAGCTAAGAGGTTCTCCTGAGTATTATTTTCTACATTTTGGGACTCAAGAGACTATCTAGGAAAAGGAACCTTTGGAGTTTTCTTTTTTTCCTATTTTTAAAACTTTCTAAACATGAAAAAAATGTCGAGTTAGACCTTCGTTGGGCTTATTAAAAGAATCAAACACCGATGGACTTGTCAAACATGATAGGGATGAACCACTCCTTCTCATGGTCCATTAAACATAATCAGATGGATTCATTCGAAGGATGAACTTACAGATCAAGCAATTGTTATCCTCCTCAATCTTATTAAAAATATAGAGGTACTGACCAACAATGGTTGAGGAAATTGGGAAAATGGGATATTCCACCTATTATGGCAGCGATTCACTCTTGAATACGACACTCTTCCACTTCATCTCCATGGATATTGGGTTGGGAAATCTACTTGTCTTTTGGTTCATCATACTATTTCAGAGCCTCTATTTTTGGTTTTGGGTCAATGCTGCCAACTCTATTAAGTGTCATCGGTGTGTTCAAGAGAAGTCGTTTAGTTAATATGTGCTATGATACTCTTAAGCCTTCATTCCATGTCTGTCGTTCCTAAACAAGATTCACATCAAACTCTTTCTGTCTTGAATCATGATACTTGTTTTGTGTTGTTCATGGGAGATACATCAAGGCCCTCTTGCGATCAGTCACTTCCTGTTGACATCAACTCATTATCCAATAATTTGACCCAGAAACTCTTCCTTCAGTACATTGGGATTTGCATACATCAATAGAAAGTTGCCTTGCTCTTTATGAGAGGTTTACATCACTAGCCCTTGATCGACAGATTCTGTGTGGTGTTTGACTTCTACTCATTCATTCACACCATACAGATTGTACTACAGTACCTTGAGAGCCATTAACATCATCGGTGGTTTCTATCACATTTGTTAAGGACTTACATCATTGGCCAGTAATTAGATGGTGTCTCTCGTTTTTTATTTCATCTCCTTTATTCACATGGTTAGACTCGTACATTGGATGATCAAGTGAATGAGATAAAAGACCCCAAATCTAGTTCCAACCATCCGAGCTACAATTTCAAGATTAATACAAGATCAAAATGTATGATGACTATGATCATATAGATAGTCATCCAATCATGGGTCCATCCTTTGTCATTAGTGGACATGTCTCTTTGATTGCTGTACATGTAATTTTAGCTTATATGTTGATTATGGGTATGCCTCCCTCAACAAAAATATCATGATGTGAATGTATTGTAACAGATTATGATCGACCAGTTGTTCTTGATCCGGATTTGTCACAAGGTAAAGCACTTAAGTCATCAACTAATATTTCAGACTTTGCGCTTTAAGGGGTAATCTATTATAGGCCATCTTGTCACATCTGGTCAATATAACTATAAATTGGATCCATCAAAATCCATGAAGACCTTGTCATCATCCTTACACAAATACCTAAGCATGAATATCTTAAATCCTTGATTTTGTGACCTTTGCTACTTCATTTCAGTACTTTAAAGGCCCAATGCACCTTGGCCCCTTAAGGGCTTGCCTTGAGTGGTAGGTTGATCAGTTCCACACATACTCTGATCAAAGCAGGTCTTCCCTTATTGGGGGTTCATTAATCAATAAAATTTAGGAAAAATAAGAACAATCCCAAAGCTTCCTCTTCTAGAAGCTTCCAGGAGTTGTTACAACCATTTACCTTGGATAAGAACTTTGAATCCTATCTCCCCTACCTTGGAGTTTTCACCTTCTTATCCCTTGATCGCATCCTCCCATCAAGCTTAGATGTCAAACCTAGATTGGTAAATGGATAAGAATTCCTAGAATACCATCCTCTCCTATATATTCATGGCCATCCACAAGCTAGGCGTTGGCTTTTGGATATTAATCATACCCTCATGTTGTTGTTTTGATCATAAGAGAGACATCATTCCCATGCAGTAGGGTGGCTTTGAGGTGTACATTGTGGAAAGGAAGGAAAAGTCAACTTGGGAGGTTCTCTACAAGATAAACTTCCACTTTTGGTTGTAAACTATCTCCCTTCCATTTTTAAACAAAGAGCATATCATTTTCCTAAATGTGTTATGTTATGTTTATGTACTTGTGTTTCATTGTTATGTTGTTCCATTGAATAGAATGATTGGATAATGCTACATATATGTCATAGATCTTTGGTTTGTGTTGTTTTTCTATGTAGGTTATAATTATAGCAATCAAAGTTACAATTGGAGTTGAAATTCCAAGAGGAGTGAAGAACTTGTGCTGGATCACAAGTAAGTCATCTTTCCATTCTCCAATTCTTCTAAGGAAAACATTTTAGCCTTTGATTTTTGTTGTTCTAGACCAAGCCACTAGGTCTAGGGAAGATACTTTTTTCCATAATCGTCAATTTCGTATAACAAGGATGACATTGGATTTGATGAGAAAAACCAAGCCTTTCTAGCCTGAGTCAAGAAGATGAAGAAGGGAAAGTTTGGAAAATCCAAGAAGAAATATGTTTCCAAAGTGAAATGTTTCAAGTGCCACAAGTTTGGACATTACAAGAGGGACTCTCCAAATCAACAGAACAATAAGATAAAGGATATAAGTGAATCTCATGTAGCCGAAGATGTGGGAGAACCATAGTACAAGGAAAATAAAGAAGAAGTGAAGGAGATTTACTACTAAATAAGGCTCACTAGATTCTAGGTTCTATGAATGTTTTTTTTATTTTATATGTTATTCATATGCATCATAGGATAGAAGCATACGATAGTAACATATTTGAAATTTATGATTGTGTTCCTTAGTAGATATCATCTAGTATATAATTTTAGACTATTTTGCATATTGTTAATCCAAGACACTATCTAGAATAATGTTAGAGGTTTCCATCCTGCTAAAATGGATCATCTTGATTTGAGAAGGACCATCATTTTGGAAAGTCCTTGGAAAATTTATCATGAAAAAAATAGTATGTATTCTATGTAATGTAGAAACATACTAGAAAAAAGGGGTGAAGGGTTGTAATGGGTCAAGATACAAACTTTTTGTAAGATATATGGATATATAGATGATTGGATGAAAGCATATGAATGTATGTTGAAAAGTAAGCCTTAGATAAGATTCATATGTGCATGAATATTATGAAATGAAGTTTTTTATAAAGATATGCTTAGCTTCTAATGATGTTGGAAAAGAATATAATTTTACTTACTCAAGAATGTACAAAAGTTTAGGAATTTCTCTAAAATATGTATTTGATATTGATTATCTAGTATAATCGCTGGAAGAAAATTTATAACTAGGTAATCAAGTTTGATTCTTGGGAAAGAAGGAAATTTCAAGTGGAGATGATTTATGAGGACGTTGATGGGACAAGAAGGTCACCATGGTGAGGTAATTTAATTTCATTTATGGTTTGGTTATCTGGCTAACAAATTATTTTGGCTACTAGGAAAAGAATGTTGCAGGAATACTTGATGACATTTGGGGCAAGTTCAATTGTATGGATGGAGAATGTTGAGAGCTCAATGTCTAGTACTTGGAAATTGTAAATTCAAGATGGTTCCATCTTGGAATTGAAATGGGTAGTTATATGAGAAGATAACTTGGAGGTCAAAGGAATATCACTTTTAAGAAGAAGCTATGATCTGATTCAAAGATAAAGAAGGCTCAATACAACGGATTCATGATTAAGAAGAAAGTGATGAGAAAGAAAGATGACCTAGATCCTATCACAAGAATGAAGAGTGGCGATGGTTCCATGATATCTTGAAAATAAGAAAGAGATGCAAAGGAAAGAGGAAGCCATGTAGCTATGTTGAACTAGTAGTTGATACTCTAATGAAGACAAGCTATGAAGGCTTGTGGTGTTGGATTCCATTATTGAAAGGAAGGAATCTCCTCTGGTTTGAGAGGGAGAAAAATGGGTCTCCTTGAATATGGATCAAGATCTATTCTCAAGATTAAGGGAGAATAGGGATGTACTCTTTGGTTGAGAGGGAGTGATAAATGAACATCACATGTGAATTCTCCTCTTCGAGTGATGAAGAGAGAATTATGAAAGATTGGATAAGAATCTGTGGTTTCATTGAGGATATAGCATCCAAGAAAAGAAAGGGACCAACACTCTTTGAGGATAATACATGAATCCAAGAGGGGATTGGTTGAAGAGGACCGATATTATTTGAGGACTTAGGTTTGGAGATCCAAGATAAGAATAGTCCTAAAAGGACACACCTTTTGGACATTTGGATGAGGAATGTACCTTAGAGAGGTAGTGCAGTATCACACATAAATTCTCCCAACATAATGCTCTTGAATAGAAGAAGAGCTTATCTAGTTAGGCCTTAGGGATAGTGTTGGTTATAATGATGATGCTTACAATATGGTTTGTCAATCCGAATCTTATTGAGAACTCTTCTGTTTGAGATATGATGTTGTACTAATTATACAATTATGAATACCTCCCTAGTTAAGAGGGAGTATTGAGAAATGTAACTAGTTTCAGTCTTCATTATTGTTGTACTCATTTGAATACGTATCCTATGTAACAAACAATAAGAAAAGAAAGAAAACTTATTATTATTAAAGCATGGGTTTCATGCTTATTATTGATGGTATTCTAGGTAAAAGCATGTTCTTTGTGCTTCTAGGGTTTGTTAGGTCTTAGGATTTATTGTCATAAGTCAAAGGAGTCAACATCATGTTTATAAGACCCTTTTGACCAATTTGTAATTGTAAAAAGAATTATTTTTGAGTCTAGAATTTCTTGGAATTTCCAAGAGTACAAGTAGGCCTTGGGATTCTCAATTCGACCTAAAGGAGGGAATTCAACCCCTTGAGAAGGCTAGATGAAGAGAAATTCAACTTCATTTGGAGACACACACTCTCACAAGTTTGATCTACAAGAAAGAGTTTGATCTATAGCTGGGTAGCTACAAGAAGGAGAGTGAAGGTAAAAAATAAGGAAGAAGGACCAAAATTTATTGGTTATGGGCTCTATCTCTCTTGCACATGTGAAATTCTAGGGTTTCTAGTTTACAAGAAGAGCTCGGAGTTGCAGGGCCAAATTGCAGTAGAATGAAGTACATAAACTATTAGTTGGAAGGAAGGAAACTCTGCCTAGACCTCGTTGACCTTAGGAAGAGTTGTATTTCTCTTGGAAGGCCGCACAAGGATGTCCAATTAGGGTTACTATAGGATCTGTAGAGCCAAAATTGCAGATCAAATAACAATGTTGTAGTTAGCAGATCAAAGTTGTAGTGTGTATCAGTTTGGTGCAGAATCAAGAAGGAATTGAGGAAGGGATGACTTGGTACTCAGAGAAGGAATTGGTCTAGGGATTGGGTCATTATATCTCATTTGAAGTATATTCTAAGAAGATAAGAGTTTCCAGGTTTTCCCCTTTGAGTTTTCTACCTTGGTTGAGAGCCTATATCTGTGTCTTCTTTGTTGTAACTTATTGTTTCTTGATACTGTTTGACAAAAAGGTCTAACTAAAGAAAAAAATGAAGATAAATAAGATTCGAAAGAAAGTCTCAAGGTTAAATAAAATAATATATAATTTCTTCCATTTTACATTTTCTAACATCTCCCCCATCCATCTCCGTCTCTATCCTTCCCCCTCTTTATCTTTTCTCTTTGTTTCTATCTCTCTCTCTGTATATCTATATATATATATACTATATATATATATATATAATATATATATATATCACTTACTCTCTTTCCCTTCTATCTTTTTTTCTATCTCCCTATATATGGAGATAGAGAGAGTGAAAGTTTGGTGGGGAGAAAGAGAGAGAAGGAGAGAGGAATAGATGAGAGAGAAAAGGAGAGGAGGAAAATAGAGATAGAATTGGATGGGGAAGAGACAAAGAGAGAGAGAGAGAGTGAAATAAGAGAGAGATAGAGAGAGAAGAGGAGATATAGACTGAAAAAGGAGAGAAGGAAGAGGATATAAAGAGTGATAGATGAGAGAGGGAGAGATGGAGAGAGAGGAGGGGGAAGAGAGAGAGAAAGAGAGGGAGTAAGGGAAATAGGAGAGAGATAATGAGAGAGAGAGGTGGGAGAGAAGTAGGCGAGGGGAATAAAGGGGTAGGGGAGAGAGAAAGAGAGTGGGGATATAGAGGATCGAGGGAGGGAGAAATAGAAAGAGGTGGAGGGGGGATATATGTATAAAGTGTAACACATCCCCTTATTCACCCTAATAAGGAGAGATCGTTACTATGAAGAGCCAATTCCCAATTTGCAATAATGAGTTGTTACCATGGTGAAGATATTCATGCTCACATTTAGAATGTAGATAAACTTTTAACCCTGTTACCCACAATGGGAAATGTATAAATAAAAGGTTAAAAATTTGTTGTAGAGGCACTTAGGAACCTATTTGGGATGTAGATTCTATTACCTTATACCTTTTGGGAATTTACTATTGAAATATAATCTAGATTTGGAAGTTTATGTACATGATGATTATAGTTTGTTTCCACTTGCAACTTATGAATTCATTGTTTTCAAGGGAATTGTTGGTAACAAATGCCTCTAGATGACCCTACAAGCACTTGGCTCTTTTAATGAGGATACCCAAGAGAGTGTTACATCTATTCTTTCCAATATATTTGACGTTGATGAAGGTATTTCCATGTATCAATAGACTATATATTTTAGGCCCTCTATGCAATTTGCAAACCAACAAAATTGAGCATGTTCACATTCTATTGACCCAAACATCTGTAGCACTTTTTTTTATCACTATAGAGAAACAAGCACATGATTACAAAAGATGCAATTATGTCATTAGTAAACATTGCAAGTTCTTTAGAAAAATTCTAAATATACAGGAATAATTTCTCCTCTTTTAAATAGACAAATTACTAAACCAAAACTTCTAGACTCGATATTATTAGATCATTGACTAGAGTCCTGAGTAAAGGGACTAATACACCATGGTCCAATTGAAAAAATGTCCATTGAGAACATTCATCATCATGACACTATTTTCAACCTGGTCTCTCTTCTTTCTGCAACCAATTTAGAAGACATTGTGACAACATAGACCCTCAAAGAGCTTTCCTTAATGACTAAAGAACCAAAGTAGAGCTCTGGAATTTCCTTTCTGTACAACCCTTGTTGAATTCTTTGTTTCTTAATTTTTGTAGTCTTCACTATGATGAGTATGAGAAGCTAGAAAGTAAAAGCATTGAATCGCTGGAGATCATGTAAAGCTATCTCATTGGATGTTCAATCTTGGATAACTTATTATTTAGACAAGGCTGAAGGTATTTCAACAAGATATGGATATCTGTAATTTGTCTTAGACCAATTCATGAATTTGGATAGTTGGGGAATTTCCAGGTGTCTCCCAAAGTGTCATGTTTCTTATATGAGATTCAATCCTATAGCAATTGACTACCTTGGAATGATGGCTTAAAGCATACAAATCTGTATTCTTCTCTCATCATGATTGTATTGAATATAAGGTGTTGTTAGTGCACGCAGAAATACATCAGTAAAATGATATTTTAGAAGAATATATGTTTAGCCATGGATGTGTGATCAGTAGAATTCTTACAAGATTTAGCCATGAAAAATACAATTAAAATCCCATCAGATCCATCATTTGTTTAGTACATAACATAAGATATGAAGAGTGAATCACACATGTGAATGTACCAACAAATTAAATATTTGGGTGTGGTTATATCATTCAAATAAATTCACCTTAGATCATCCACCATTCAAATGAAGGAGAGAGATGAGATTAGAATTATTTTTTGAAGCATAATCTACTTGCCATAAATCAATTGGATCTATATTAAGAATCCAATAGGGATGGGATCATGCCTTTAAAATTTCAAATCATACTAGAGTATAAGTCAATGAACTTGAAAGTATAAGGGACTCTAGGAGTTTAATGCATTGATTTGGCCTAATGAAGAATCAATAAGCTAGATTTGTGCATAAGTTTGAGACAAACTTTCTAGAATTGAGGGTTACTTTTGTAATAAACCTAAATTTATAGCTAGATAGGGAAGTTGTTAGCTAAATAAACTTGGATATTCAACCTAGCTCTAAAAATATGAATTTACAACCTTAGGATGTATGTAATAAATACAACATATATATATAAATATATATATAATATTATATATATATATAAATATCATAATAAATTAGAAAAATTTGTACTTTTCATAATGACATGGGAAATCAAGTTCAAAGTAACCCCCTTGTTATGTGTGGATAAGGGGGGTGTTACACAGAGAGAGAGAACATAGAGGGGGGGGGGGAGTGATGGGAAGATACCGAGCAATATGGAGAGAGAGAGGGAGATCAACAGATGAGATATGGAGAAAGAGATAGAGAAGGAGAGAGAGAGGGCAGAGATAATGAGGGAAAAATAGAGAGATAGAGAGGGGGGTAGTGAATAGAGGGAATGTGACACCCTTGCATTAATTATGACCCTTATAAACATTATTGTGTAATTAAGCATCTTAGTGCAATATCTAATTGTGGGCAAAATCTCTTTTTTAAGATAATGAAAATCACTTTAGTGAAATTCGCTCATATTTTGATCATGGTGTTGTTGTAGCGGCTACAACCACCCTCCAAAATTTTTCCTTAGCTTTGTTTTGGAACCTCCCTTCCAACCTTCATAGTAGCATGTCTTGCTTTGTCAAGTACACAAGCTTCAGTGTTTTTCTTGCACAACGACAGTCTGTCGATCACAGCTCGATGCATTCCACTCACAGGCTGATCACCTGGACTTGGTCTAATTGCAGGCTGAGCAGCTCCCCCAAGAAATTGCGCAATTATGGAGGGAAACCAACCTTCCCTCCAGAAATTGCGCAATCCTGACTAGAAACCTACTAGGCTCCAGAATTGCACGATTTTCGCAGTTAACACTCACAGTGAAAATTGCGCAATTTTCCCTTGTAGGGATACTCAGTCTAGAATTTACACAAATCTAGGAAGAAGTCAATTGTTGTGCCCATAAATTACGCAAATCCCCTGGGAAGCCAGCCTAGCTCCCAACTAGAAATGCACATTTTCTCCCAACAGTCGAGCAGTCTCTTGCATGTGCAACTGAGTTGACCAGTTCCCTCCGGGACCGAGCAAAACCAACTTGTATGCATGGGTTGCTTCTCCCAAGGCAGCATGCAAAGGCATCCCTTGTTTCAGGGATCTAGTTTTAGCAGTTGGAGGTTACATGCAAGGATCACTTCAGAAACCTCCCACTAAGTGTCGCTTTCCCTAGATTTGTGGCATGCACGTTGTCGTATACCTAGGAGGGATAATATGGGGTACAAAGAGAGGTACCCAATGGAATAATAATGGGATGGGCAATAGTAATAAATAAGGTGGTTAACCCATATCTTGTAAGGGACCACAAGTAGTTAGAAATAATGTAATAAGCCCATGGTATTAGATAGATGGTATTGAGGGAACCATGGTAATGACCCATGGTATTATATGTATGAGGCCTATATAGAGTCTAGAGACTCCACATTGAGAGATATCAAGGATTATTGTATGAACAAACATATGGCTTGTGGAGTGCTCTCCTTCCTTAAGGAGTGAATGTATGGTGTTGCCCTACCTTAAGGGTTTGATATTAATAAAGAAGCATTTATATCTATTCAGATCTTGCTATTTCTTGGGTTTATTTCTATTATAATATATTTCTGAGTCAGATCTATAACAAGTGGTATCAGAGCACTTTCTTGGGCAAAGTGGCGAATTTTTTTTGCAGGAATTTTTTGGACGACGAGTTTGCAGATCAGATCTCTACATTCTAGTGAAAAATATGCAAAATCTAATTATATTTCTGGATTTCTTGTGAAAAAATACCCAAGTTCAAAAAGAAAATTGGCCGAATCGGAGTCTGAATGAGAGAGATATTGATGATTTAAAAATCAGTTGGGTTGCAGACATTTTTTCAGGTCGACGGGTTTGCGGCATAGATTTGTATGTTCTGGTGCACAATCTGAAGAATATAATTGCAGGTCTGGATTGTTTGTGAAAAAATACCGAAGTTCAAAAAAAAATCAGTCGAATCGGAGTCCAGATGAGGGAGATATCGCTGATTTAAAATCAACTCTTTTTTCAGATATTTTTTGTGAGGGCGGGACAGTTGCAGCGTGGATCTAAAATTCTAGTGCCTAGATCTATATTCTTACCACATGGGAAGATGCAGAATGGTTGTTCCATTTCCGAAAATAGGTCATTATAGGGATTCTGAGCAATATTGACGGAATTGTGACCATTTCAATTTTTCACCAATTTTTTTGTGATGGCGGGCCTAGATCAGAATTTGAGGGACTTGTATAAATTTGATGGCTTTCATCCAGCCACATGGCTAGCACAAATGGAGAAATATTTCACATTGAATCACATCATAGATGATGCGACTCAGCTGAGTGTGGTAATCATGTACTTGGACCACGAAAGATGGCAATGGTGGCAGTGTCATCAAAAATGCCATCCAAGGACAACTACTTTGCAGATGTTCGCAAAATCCATTTGTGACCACTTTTACTGTAAATCTAATTTTGTGGGTCCTCTTACTAAGCTCACACAGGCATGCACACAACCTAGCAAAGATTTTATTTTAACAGGAAAGAAGGAAACCAAGAAACCTAAAGGGTTATTTTCTATTGGTATCTCCTTATTGCAGGTTCATGGATTGATTCAGAAGGAGAAGATCATTGTGTCTATAAATCCTAGTTGCAAGAAAAATATCTTAAATGTTAATTTGGAAAAAAAATTGCAAGTGCCAGCAAAACACTTTGAAAACACACAGGTTAATGATGAGGATGTGCAAGTTTATAAATATTTGAAGCTTTCGATGGATACATATGTGTTGCATTGTGATTTTTACACTTCAGATATGGATAACATGGACGTTGTTTTAGGATATCCTTGGATGGAATATGTGGGTACTGCAAATATTAATGTGCAGAAGAAATTCCTGTATCTCTGGTATAAAAAGAATAAAATTACATTGTAGGATATTTCCATTAAGACCCAAGCAGAGACTATGGAGGCAGAAGCACAAAGCTCTAATGACACTTACACATCATATGATGAGCCTTTGATGATCGACGATTAAACAAAAACAAAGGTTGAAGCAGAAAAGGTTATAGGTACTGATACATCAGATGAGGACTCAGTGGTTGAAGTAATATTGGAAGATAAGAAACAACAACAGGCACCACAACATGTACCAGATACCACTCAGGCTCCAATGTTGGTTAAAACTTCAGCATATTAGCACCCACATCACCCCGCAAGAAAACAACCAACAAGATGGCAACGAATTAGCCACAAGGACAACAAGCCCCACATGATAGATAGAGAGGAGTGGCGATCCACCTACTACACATCAATGCAAAAGAGCCACCACGGTCAACTTCCATCTCAAGCGAGTGAGACACTAGCTGGATCGAGGGTTCACCTTTCTCTTGGATGGCTAGATGTACGTGCATGGTACCAATGGACTACTCTTTTGAGTAAATCTTATTATTTGTGTTCTTACCATGTTTCGAGGACGAAACATGTTAAGGGGGGTGGAATGTAGTATACCTAGGGGGGTAATATGGGGTACAAAGGGAGGTACCCAATGGAATAATAATGGGATGGGCAATAGTAATAAATAAGGTGGTTAACCCGTATCATGTAAGGGACCACAAGTAGCTAGAAATAATGTAAGAAGCCCATGGTATTAGATAGATGGTATTGAGGGAACCATGGTAATGACCCATGGTATTGTATGTATGAGGCCTATATAGAGGCTAGAGACTCCACATTGAGAGATGTCAATGAGTATTGTATGAACAGGCATATGTCTTATGGAGTGTTCTCCTTCCTTAAGGAGTGAATATATGGTGTTTCCCTACATTAAGGGTTTGATATCAATAAAGAGAAGCATTTTCTATATTCATATCTTGTTATTCTTGGGTTTATTTATATTATCATATATTTCTGGGTTAGATCTATAACACGCATCACAACCTCGATGTTATCAAAAATCATCAACCAGACACCGCAAAGCTCATTCCTCACATCAACCTTGTAGCTCTGACATTCCACATCACATCTAGGAGTTGTCGGCACACTCAACTCAACTGTTTTGGGGTAAGCCCGCATTCTATGACTTATGTTGCATTTTTGGCCCTTTTTGTGTTTTGCTTTGTATGAACACTATCTACTTGATTTCAGTGAACGCTTGTTGTGGTTTTGATACATACTAGCTCATACCGACACCATTTCAATTTTCGTTGCTATCTCATTGTTGTCACATGCATGAAACTATTTTGCACGAACAGTCACTGATTCGACGACTTGCTTCACCCACTTGCATGTTGATCTGTTTACTGAATCTTTCATTGAATGTTTGCATGCATGAACACGTATGTTTTCACTTAGTTTCACCATGCATTCACTTCCACATTTTCTTTCAGTTGCCCATCGGTGTCTAGCCAACCGTGGCTCGAACTTTGCCTTCACTGAGACAACATTGCATAATCTAGGGAAGGAAGGATCTTTCTTCCTCTCCAGAAATTCGTATTTCTACCCAGTATCTATTCCCTAGGCATGCTTTGCACAATCCTGAGGGACAGTGACTGTTGGCCTAGAAAATTGCGCAATGCAGTCACTGAGCATGTAGTCATTGGCAGCACAATTTCAGCAGTCAGCAGTCAGGCTGGACTGTGCATTGCGTAGTTCCAACAACCAATCAGCCTCTAGACAGCCCCAAATATGCCTTGCGTAGTCTTGGCAGTCAGTCTCCCGACCTCCTGGTGGAAATTGCGCAACCTTCATGATCAATCACATAGGTATGTTGCAAGTTAGTGCTCAAGTTCATTTTGCTTTTTGACTAATAGGTTGCTTGTCATAAGTGTTTCCATGTCTCCAAGTATCAAATGTGTTCATATGCCTCTCAACAGTACAAGTACAATGGTTTCCAGGAGAGCAGAGATGAAGAAACTGTTTAGAGCACACTCGGGGATGTAGTCGATCAAATGTCTATGAACTTGCCTACCCACGAAGACATCAAGTTGTTCGTAGACAAGGACATTAAGATATAACAACAACATCACCATGAGTAGCATCAAGAACAACAGTTGAAGGTAGCATATAAAATGCAACGAATGCAAGAGGAAGGTTGTTGAAAACACATAGGTGGACCAAAGTTGCAAGCTCAAGAAGATCTAGTGATGATGAAAGTAACTTTGGAGACTCAAGCTATGAGGTGACGGCATGACATGAAGATCACACAAAAACAGAGAATGGAACAAAGAAGGAGTTGCATGTGTTGAAGCAAAAACTCAAGGGAGAACATGAAGTTGCATAGAAAAATGAATGAGTTGCAGTAGGAACATGAACAATAGTGGGCGCAACGTGCACTCACGGATGAAATTGCAGTTGTACAAGTTAAAGATCCATCCCAACAACTGGCATAGAGCAGACATGGTAAGCAGTGTTAAGATCGTATGCAAGGGATTCAACAACATGCATGTCACTGTGTGCACACATGCGATCCAACCCATTCAGCACACTCACCAAGGCGAAGACAAGAAGAAAGTCCAACGGGAGCTGAACAAGTACTTTGGCAAGTTGATGCGCATGACCACCATCACACACTTGAAGATTAGCTCGAACACTATGCATTAGTGTGTTGCCGGTTCAACTGCACCCAAGAAGATCATGTGCATGTTAGCAGACTGTTGGATGAAGGAGCCGAACCAATGCACTAGTTGCAATGGAGGCAAAAGTTCGCTTCAACAAGGTGTCACCATGGGGTGCATGCACACCATCACTGACAACCGAGCTTGGCATCAACTCACCACCTTCACCATCACAAGCATGTGAAAGAATTGGTCTCATCACAATAGACTGAGTGTCAATGATGTCTTGCATTAGCTTGGTCAAGCCATGTTATCTCACATGATTACATGTGCATTGTAATGTAACGTGATGTCAAGTGTAAGTCAAGTGTCAATAGTTGGATGTAATAGTCATAGAGTAGATGAAGAGTCATGAGGGTAGATGAATTATCACAAAGGGGAATTTCAAGGGTCACCCCACCCTTTGCTATAAATAGAACCTCATAACTCATTGTATAGGCTTTTGGTTAGCCAAGCTTCCAATAAGACTATCTTGGAGAGAGCTTGGAAAATATTGTAAGAAGCCTTGACTTCTCCAATGCGCAGAGCTGGTACATCTCTTTGGAGGAGCAGGTGGATGTGGCTGTAACGTTCCACTATTGGAACTAGTGGGTGTACATGGATGTATTGTATGACTGGAACTTACACTTCTTAATAAAGCAAAGCCATCACCTTTTCATGCATATGTTGTTATTGTAGTTGGACTATTCTAGTTGTTGTAGAAATGTATGTTGTTTAACTTACATATTTGTGTATGAACTATTTTATATGCAATTGTATGAATCTTGTTGCAAATGTGTTGTTGGTTTAACCATCACTTTGGATTGCCAGCTAACTTGCTTTCCAGCGTGCGATGCATCTTCATTCATGTGTTACGTTCCAAGCCGAGTACTATTATAGGGTTCCAAGGGGCACACTCACCTCACTCCCCATGTGTTAGAACCTCTCATACAACTTCCTTGACTCACTGCAACTGTCACACCCTTGCTACCAATAGAATTATCTTACTTGCTTCTGTGCGAAATTGTGATCAAGGCATTACCATACGACCCACTGTTGGGACTCCTACACCAAACAGTCTGAGGTCTAATTGGGACTTCTTACCGGGGAGATCCCCTTGACATGTTGGCGTGTCCAACACTGTCAATAGGTGCCAAATGTAAAAAATCCTTGAAACCTTGCAATTGCTAATGCAAGCAAAATGATCACAAAATACATAGGATTTCTCTACCAAAATTTTGCGGAAAGATAACAACGAGTAGAAGCACAATCACATATAGAACACAATAATAATTTTGGGGAATCTAACTGGGAAAAGCCCCTTTTACTTGTATTAAATCAACTGAGCAATTTGATCTATTACAAAGAATTTTCTTCAAGCCTAAAGCTTCCTACAATATTGATCAAATCTCTACAATAATTTCCCAACACTTAGGCAAATAAGGCTTTCTAGGAAGCTTCTATTTCCTAACACAATTATGCCCCTAAAAAATATGAATTTATCCTATTTCCTTGTGCAATTCTTGATATAAATTCACCTGCTCAATCTCCAAGCCTGTACACAAAACCTATTGTACAATAATGAATTACAATTGTGCCTTCATCCAATCTCAATAGGAAATTTGAATTGCATGAACTACTAGGGCTACTTTTAGTAGTTGAAACTAGTTAACTGAGAGTAAGTTGAGTTAACAAAAATTCAACTACCCAACTAAACTCATAACTATAACTATTATAGAACTAGAGATCAGTTAACTGATAGACACTAGAAATAACTCCACTAGTTAGCTAATTTCATCCATCAACTGGTCCACAACTGACTGAAATCCATCTAACTCGAATTAACTGACAATAACTTAGTGATAGGACACACCACACAAGTTAATTGCCAACCAACTCAAGCATCTATGAAGTTTAATTCGAATTGGCATCTTTGACGAAGGCACAAGTCAAGTAAGCCCTTCCTTGCTACAATTTCAACACTCCTTCTTAGTGAAGAAGGGATTTTGGACAACTCTAATCATGCCTCTATGGAACTCAAACTTTCCCTTTGACAGGGCCTTGGTCAATATGTTTGCATCCTACTTCTCTATAGGAATTTACTGTAGCATAATGATCCTCCTCTGTACACAATCTCTAAGGTGATGGTTTCTGATGCCCATATGCTTGGACCTATCATGAAACACTTGATTCTCAAAGAGTTTTATGCAACTCTGATTGTCACAATGGATCAATGTAGGCTCCATCCCCTAACTGAAGAGTCCTACCAGGATCTTCCTCATCCAAATAGTCTTGCTTCTTTCCTGACTAGCAACCATATACTCGACCTCTATTGAACAGAGTGCAACTGATCTCAACTTCTTGCTATACAAAGAAAATGAAACTAACCCATTACTAAATATTTCTCCTTAAGTGCTCTTCATATCTGAGGGACTCCGTGCCCAATATTCATCTATGAAGCCTTAAAGCCTCACTCCATGAGTTTTTTTGTAACACAATACAAAGTCTACTATGCCTCTAAGGTACTCAAAACATGTTTTGTTGCTTTATAGTGGAACTTGGAAGGATACACCATGAAATGACTCAATTGGTTCATTTCAATATGAATATCAGGCCTTGTGTTCACCAAATAAATCAAGGACCCAACCTAATTTCTATAGATTGTACCATCTACTACATGTGTTGTGGAGGCATCCTCCTTCCTCCAATTAGTACTTAGAGGAGTATCCATGGATTTACAATCCTGCATGTGGAATCCATGAAGGATCTCAGAGGTGTACTTTGTCAGTCCAATAGATATCTCTTCATCACCCTACCAAACCTCCAATCCAAGGAAATAGTGCATCAACCCCATATCCTTCATCTCGAACTCTCTTGTAAGGTCATCCTTGCAATCTTGGATCAAACTATCATATCCAGTCAAAATCAAATCATCCACATAGAGAACTAAGATGAGCAGAAAATCATCTACCATATTGTAGTATAGGTTGGCATCCGCCTCACTCTTAGTGAGCCCAATCCTATGAGATAAGAGTGTATGTGACTGTACCATGCTTGAGGTGCCTTATTGAGCACATAAAGAACTCTCTTCAACTACACACATGTGTGTCTCTATTGAAGGTCTCGAATTCCTCTAGATGCTCAATGTAGATCTCTTCCTCAACCACTCCATTGAGGAAAGTTCTCTTAACATCCATCTGGTGGATCTTCCACCCTGTATGAGTTGCCAATGCAAGTATGGTCCTCATATATGAGTACCTTTCCATTGGTGCAAAGGTATCCTCATAATCAATACCCTCAAATTGTGAGAATCCCTTGGCCACAAACCTAGCCTTGTACTTCTCCACACTCCCATATGCTACATGCTTCACCTTATACAACCACTTGGAGCCAATAACTAATTTTCCCTCAGGTCTAGCCACAACCTCCCAAACATCATTCTTCATGATGGTGTCATACTCCTCCACCATGGCATCCACCCATACCTGTTGGGAAGATTCCTCTTCAAAATAAGATGGCTAAGAATCTATCAATTTTGTCATCAATGCCATATATCTTGTGTATCTATTTGGCGATCGACGCTGCTTGTGTGAGGAACAAGGAGGTACAACTTTCTCTTGAGCTTCCTGCACCAATCTTTCAACTAACCTAGTCCTCTTCCTCCCTTCTCTAGGATTCATTGAGTGAGTGGGTACGTCCACTCAGCCTGCTCTCTACTTCTCGTCATGTGGTGCCTCCACTCTTGGAATGCCCTCTTGCCCTTAGGGAAGGATTGACTCTGTGATTTTGACTGAGGCTCCTCCTTGGGATCTATAAGCTCCTCCTCTGGTGATGTGCTCAACTCTTTCTCTATAGAACTCTTCATGGCTTTCTCCTCATCAAATCTCACACCCCTTCTCAAAATAGTCTTTTTGAGAGAGGGAATACACACCCTGTAAAATGAGTTGTCTTAGTATAGCCCACAAATACCCCCCTCTCTATAGTGGGTTCCAAATTATCCTTCCATATTTGGACACATGAAAATACACCATGGACCCAAAAGTGCGAAATTGGGAGACATCTAGTTTCCTACCAATGAAAGCCTCCTTAGGTGTAATCATCCCAAGAACCTTGTGAGGAATCATATTCTGCAAGTACACAACTATGTTGCATGCCTCTTCCCTCGGGACTTCTTTCCCTTGGCTGTCTTCACTTTTCCAACTAGTGAAAAGTTCTCCTCCTCATGAGTCCTAGCTAAGAGTCCATCCCTTGTATTCCTCCTTATCTCTTCCCACATGATATCTGACCACAATATCTGCCAATCAGAGAGCTTATATATGCCATTCAATGTATCCTGGGAACTTTGCCAAGATTTCTGAAGCCCAAGAAGAGCAAGGCTCACAAGATATGCTAGTGGAAATATCTCTCCAACACCTCCAAGTTCATCCCTCACTTAAGCAAACCTGGATAGATATGGAACAATGGTCTCATTCTGTCCCATTCAAATGTTCCTAAATTTGTAAATCAAGGTTAATTTTCTGGCATCGCTATTGCTTTCGAATATATCACTAAGGGCCTTCCACATCTGGAATGTTGTCTCCTTCTCATGCAAATTTAGAACAATATAGCCTCTAACTCTTCCTAGGATTGTCCTCCTAGATTTAGTAGTATCTTTCCTCCATTGAGTCAGTTGTTTGCATCTGATGTAGGAGGTTTAGGAATATCAATATTGATGTATTCCAAAACTCCATTATCATCTAACATATCCTCCATTCTATTCTTACATGCACAGAAATTCGAAGTCCCTTCTAGGGCATGTTCTTTCCTAAAACCATAGAAAGACATGATTCCTACACTTGCAGAATTGCTACACTAACTAATCTCCTCTTCAATGTGTTTTGAATTTGATCAAGGAACTTGGTATCTCTCTTTTTTTCAGCTTTGATACCATGTAGAAAATTCTTGAAACCTTGCAACTGCTAATGAGACTAAACTGATCACAAAAGACACAAGATTTCACTACCAAAATTATACGGGAAAAAAACAATGAATGGAAACAAAATCATACAGAATACAATAATTTATTTGGGGAACCCAACTAGGAAAAACCCCTCTTACTTGTATTAAATCAAATTGGAAATCTGATCTATTACAAAGAATCTGCTTCAAGCCTGAAGCTTCCTGCAATACTGATCAACTCTCTACAAGAATTTCCCAGCACTTACGAAAATAAAGCATGTTAGGAATTTCCTATTTCCTAGTGCAAATCTGCCACCAAAAAATAGGAATTTCTCCTATTTCCTTCCGCAATTCGTAAGAGAAATTCACTTTCTCAATATCCAAGCATGTACACAAAACCTGTTGTACAATAATGAATTACAATTGTCCCTTCATCCAATCTCAATAGGCAATTCGA
This sequence comes from Pinus taeda, assembly GCA_000404065.3. Taxonomy (NCBI): domain Eukaryota; kingdom Viridiplantae; phylum Streptophyta; class Pinopsida; order Pinales; family Pinaceae; genus Pinus; species Pinus taeda. The sequence goes on along the minus strand of APFE031404690.1, from coordinate 44,514 downwards.
ATTGCATGACCTACTATGGCTAATTTTAGAACTGCAACTAGTTAACTGAGAGTAAGTTGAGTTAACAAAAAGTCAACTACCCAACTAAATTCATAACTATCTCTAGAGGTCAGTTCACTGATAGACACTAGAAATTATTTCACTAGTTAGCTAATTTTAGCCTTCAATTGGTCCATAACTCAATGAAATCCATCTAACTCGAATTAACTGACAATAACTCATTAATAGGCCACACTACACAAATTAACTAACAACTAACTCAAGCATCTATGAGATTGAATTCAAATTGGCATCTTTGACTAAGGCACAAGTCAAAGCCCTTCCTTGCTACAATTTCAACACCGAATAGTATGAATACTCTATTTAATTTTAATCTTGCAATAACACTCTAATTAATACCAAAGTTAAAATAAGCATACTACAAGTTTGAAATAAACATTTAATATAATTATTAATTAAATTATAATGTTATGACACAATAATTAATTATTTAATTAAGTTTATATTATATATATATAATATATATATATATATATAAACCCAAGTCTAAGGGGATGGGGAATGATATGAACATCCATATCCATATCCATCCCATCCAAAATTTAATGTTAAACCTCGTGGCTGGGAAGGGGCCACTCTGAGTCAGTTGGTCATTAATACAAATGGCGGTGTTGTTCCAAATCATTTTTCCTTCTCGAAAATCAAAGGGTTAACCTATTCACAAACAAGGAAAATTTTAGGGTCTGATATTTGTAGGTGGGTTAATTCTTCATCATTTTTTGTTTAAAAAAAATGTCAATTTCCATTTTTCATAAAAATGATTCGCCCAAATTTTATAGTATAAAATTATTTTACCTTAAAAATCGCCAAAATTTTATAGAGATTACATATAAAACCATTAGAAATTTGAATAATTTTACAAAGATATCAACAAACATTTTATAGTTTGCATATTAGGGACTTGTGAGATTCACCAAGGTTTCTAAACTTTAAGATAATTTTCCGTCCTTAAAATTTCCCTTGTTCACAAAAGCAATGTTGGGCAAAAAGTTCCCTCTCAGTTGCACTTGGGGTAGCCCAAATTACCATAAATGCACGAGTAGATTAAGACAAAGGTTCAATTTTTCACTGTAAAAGGACAACTCCCGAGTAAGAAAGACTAGTGTAGTAATATCTCATGGAAGGGAATCCCTTGCCTTAATTATTGTTTCTTACTCTTTAGTTTCTTTACGTAGAGATCATTAAACATGAGTGTGAAAGGAGTTTGATTGAATATATTGGTGCTTGTTGGGAATGATAAACCATTGGTACTTGCTACGACTAATAAATCTAATAAATCACCGTGCTTATATTTGACTGAGAAACCACATGTCCAATGGTTCATTAGAGCTTGCTTAGACTGATAAACCATTGGTACTTGCCTTTCGCTGATAAACCAATTGCAAGTGACAACACTCGTACAACTCAACAAGTAAATTCTTAAAGAAATTTTCTAATTCTCTTGATTTAGACTTGAGAAGGGGATGGTGGGTTACATCACATAATATCATGATTGCCTACTGTTGAGAAGATAATACGTGGCCTTTGTTTCCAGAAAAATTTCACTTAAACCAAATAAGTCATTGGCCTGGGCACTGTTTATGAACATTGATATCTCATATAAATTATAAATTCCACTTTATGAATTATGCTAAATGTCTAATTTGCAAATTAATGTAATAAAAATGCTCAATTTTATTTTCCCATAACCACATGCATATGCTAACGACAAGAAACCCTACCCTGATTTATTTTGACCGGACTATGCCATGAAAATATTTGTTTTATCATGTATCTACTTCCAAACCCACCCAACTTACATATGGAATGAGTGACATACAAAATGATGTGTTGTTGTCATGAAAAACTTAATGCAGATGTATGCTTTAGTTTTCTCAATGAATTCTGGTAAATGTTAACGCGCAGTCCATCTTACATTACCACACAATTTGGGGATAATGGGGACGATGGACATCAACTTGAGGCAACCTTTATTGTGAAAAAAATCGAGTTTAACGAGTACAGAGGCCATCATCGCCCTGGTGAAGATTAGAAATTGGATGCAAATAATCAACCAATCCTCACATAATTAAGTTAGGGTAGTGCTTTCGACCTAGGCCTCTTTCATTTTCACCGTTTTAATGTTTGTAAGTTCTCATTTAATTAAATTATGGTAGTGCTGTCATGGGCATGTAGCAAGTTTGGCGAGGCTTCTCTGGTTCTAATTGCGTTTTCACTGTTTTAATGTTTGTAAGTTCTCATTTAATTAAATTATGGTAGTGCTGTCATGGGCATGTAGCAAGTTTGGCTAGGCTTCTCTGGTTCTAATGTGTATTAATATATGATATGAAAATGTGGTTCTAATGTGTATTAATATATGATATGATAATGTGTTTATATGTAACGAAATATTGGGGTAATTAGGGGAATTTTATTATTTTATTGGTTGTAAAATTAGTTTTATTATTTTTTTATTCTAAAAGTGGTGAATCATTCCCATAGTTTAAATCATCATCTTGAATTTGATTGGTTCTTATAAAGCTTATTTTGGTTGTACATTTTTCTTAGGAGATCCATTCTAGACCTCAAAATTCCTCTAATGTTAATAATATCTTTTCCATAATTAATAATGGAGAAATTGATTCTTTACATAGTTGATTATTGCGCCAAGTGGCTTTCTGACCCAATCTGGAAGAGTTATTATAATGTCTTGTTAGGTTTTTTTTCACACAGGGTGGAAAAACCTATCCTAACTTAGTTGTCCAACCAACAATGAGGATGACTCAATTTGGAAGAGATATTGTAATGTCTTGTTATCTTTTTTTCACATGGTGGCAAAACCTATCATAATGCAGTTGTCAAACTAGCAGTGAGGATAACCATCTTTGGATGCTATCCACGAATGTAGAATGGCTCATCACCATTATTCAAGGAAAACCACTCCACTTGGAATAACCTATTGGTGGTCCATAAAGGGGCATACTTTCACTCCTGTTAGATTCCTTTAGGTTTTAGGCTGTTAACCTGTTTTCTTACGTCCGAGGAAGAAGAGCTCTTAGCCAAGAAAAATAAGTTTTAGGGCATACTCGAGGCCCATACTGATTTGTTATGTTATGTAAACAGTTTGACTCCGTAAAATAAAAATAAAATAAAATAACAAAATAATTTTTTTTAGCTTCAGGACAACTCATGGTATTTGTTATGATGACGCTTATTTAAAGGCTTGAGGAAATCCCTAGTGAATTTTAGAGTAGTGTAATCCATTTCTATATATCAATTCAATCAAGCACAACACACCCACTTGACGCAAAATATGTAAGTTTCAATTAGTTCAGATTTTTTGTAAGACAATTTTGTTTTCTCAAGGATTCATTTATTTTGATTTGAATTGATATTAATGAATTTTATTTAATGTATTAGGTTGTTCATGATTATGAAGCTACAAAGTTTTTCAACGAGAAAGTTGTAACCAAAGGACAAGAGAGGCCTAAGGAGGAGCACTTTAAATTGTACTTGTGAGTTAATTTGAATTTATTTAGTTCTAAAGTCATGTATGCTTTAAAATCATAGTAAATAATCTAATAATAGAAAATGATTATTCAATAACCAGAGCTAAATTACACACACACACACACACACACACATATATATATCTAGTCTCTCTAGTCTCATACCAGAGGCTGAGATTATATAACGAATCTTTCTTGTGTCTCTCATAATTTACCCAAAAAAGATTCTACTCATAATTTGAATTTATTTATTTCTAAAATCACGTTTATTCATAAAATTTTAGTGGTTGCTTAAGAGTGAAAGTATGCTTTAAAATCATAGTAAATGAGTTTTAATTTGTATTTCTTTATTTCTAAGCCACATTTATTCATAAAAAAATTAATGGTGTGTAAGAGTGAAAGTATGCTTTAAAATCATAGTAAATAATCTAATAAGATAAAGATGATTATTCAATAATCAAAGTTAAATCATAATTTTAATTAATTTATTATTATTAATAAAATTAATTAAAATAATTAATCTCTTATGTGGAATTGTATTTTTTCTTCTCCTAATGCAAGTGAGAGGAAACTTCTTGCCTCAAGGAAAAGAGAAAAGAGAAGTGAGCTCCTCCAATAAAAAATAACCTATTTGATATTGTGATATAAAGCATAAACATATATTTTATGGTCAAAGTCATAATTAAAAATTTTATGAAGACAAAAGACAAAACTTATACTCACAACAAAAATATAACAAAAAACATGTAATACATGATAGTTAAATGATGAGTAAAAATACAAATCAAATATCACGTGAAGGAAATTTTTAAAAGTTAACCTATCATAAAAAAATAATTCTTGACGAGTAAGAGTGCCCCTCAAATTTATACCCTGCTTCGAACCCATCCATGATGAGGTGGAGGTAGTTACCATGCATTACTTATAAGCTACATTTGATGTCCACTTGAACAACCATGAGCCTTTAGTTTCCTTTGACACATGAAAGAGTGGAGTCAGTTTATAGTTATATATACATATCAAGGTTGACTTATAATTATATATCGGATTTACATATATATATATAATTATATATTTGTTTGAATTAGTTTATATATATATATATAAGCCATTTGTTTACATAATATATTTGGAATTTAATTCTTGCAATATGTTTAATTTTGTATCTATATATATATATATATATATATATATATACTCACCTAACTCCTTCAATGAGCCTCATATGGTAGAAACCATTAACCCACAAGGTAAATACAATTAAATAAAGAAGTCATGTAGGAAGCATACGGAATGCTAAGGTTAACATGGCTACATTAATAAAGCTAGTTTGTGCTTTAAATGTTACTTTCAATATAGGATTTGAATAAATAGTTTCACATCATCAGAAAACTCCCACTGAGTTGGGCATGATGGTTACATTAATAACTAATTTTGCAATTTTTAGGAAAACGGCATTTTTATGGCTCGGACATTGTTAAACATTGAGAAATTTATGTTAAAATGTCATTAACACCTTCCACAACCCATATTATTGCCAGAGAGTTGTACGTAGTATTATAAAGTGGTATCACAACCCATGTTCAACATTTGGACTGAATAGGCCTTGAAATACAAAGATTCATGGATAAAATGTGAATATATCTTAGTGATTGCAATCATGCTTAATATGAATGAAAATCTTGTTAGAATGTTGACATGTTATGTTAGAATTGACTAATGGTTACATGTGTAATAGAATAGAGATAAGGAAGCACATGTTCCAGCAAAAAAGTAAAAGATGTGTAGCAAGATGGTGCAATACAATACAAAAAGAGCCATGTATGATCAAGAGGAGGAATTCATTAGGAAGAAGGTGGAGGAATATTCTCCTGACTGGATGGACACCATCATAAGTTTTAAGGTTGAGTTAAGAAGTTGCAAGGAAGATAATGGAAGAATTTTTAAGGCTCAAGAGAAACAAGGTGAAGTGAACACAATTATCTTGTAGATCTTGTCAAACCTACAAAGGAAATAACAATACAATTTGGGTGCCAACTAACTAGACAAACACAAATCCATATAAAAACTCATTGAGATAAAGAGGCATATATTTGGAGATGATAGAGTACAAGAAAATAAATTAAAAGGGCACAAGAAAGCCAACGAATATACTATGAGAGGAGAAACTTCATGGAACAGCCTAGAGAGAAGGGCATACAACCCTGATCAATCATGACAACTCAAAGGCATTATCAACATGGAAGGAGTGACAAAAGCCAAATACCATAAGAATTTAAGAAAGCAAAAACCATCACCTTCAATGGAGAGAATTAAAAGGCTAAAAAGGTAGGGGGCTTGGTTATTAGGGATGACGTATTTCAGAGTACATGACTACTATGAAAACATGAAGGTTAGGGTAGCAATGTTAAATCCATTCAATAAAAGGAATCGTTGTGTAGTGCATTTCAAAAATATTTCTAGGAGAAGTATATGTTAAACATGTTTTATGATGCTAAGATCAAAGAGATTCAAAAACTAAAGTTGAAACAACTTACTACAAATGAGTACAAAATAATTGTTTAGGGCTACTGAGGTATGTACCTTATATCAAGGATGAAAAAGTAAAAATTCAAAGGTACCTCAACAGGTTGCCTCAATTATTCAAAGACAAGATTGAGTTTTATGGACCTAAACATTGGAAGATGCTATTGGAAAATCCAATTACTATTATGAATAATCTAAACATGAGACTGAGAACTGAGTTTATTGGAAGAAGAAAGATCAGAGAAACTTCAAGGGGAAAGGACCAAAACCCTTCGGGAATAACTATACGGGGAAAGGGAAAAAATTCACCACTCATCCCAAAGGTGAATTCCAATGGACACATCTTGCTAACAAAGATAAAACCTCCAAGCTAGCCTAACAAGAATTCAAGGGGTACAAGAAACTTCAATGTTGCAACTATGGGGGAAATCATTTGAGGAGGGATTTCCCACAACTGAAGAAGGAAAACGAAAATCGGTTATACAATTTGGAAGATGTAATGATAGTAAATAATGTGGCTCAAAGTATGCCTCAAATTTACAATACATTGGATAATTGACAAGAAAATCACTGGGCTTTAGTCCTTGAGATGGAAGGTAATATTATTAACCAATCTATTTCAATTTTAATTGATCCAGGATCTAACCTTAATTATATTAACTCTAAAGTTATAAAATATTCCACCATGCAAAATAAAGGACATACCAAGCCATGGATGGTTAAGTTGGCCATGGGAGTCAGGAAGAAAGTAACCGAATTAGTGGAGTCATTCTACTTAGAATTGAATGGCATATCCATAATAATGAACCTCAATATCCTTTCATTGGGTTCACATGATGTATTAATTGGTATGGACTGGATGGAAACCCACAAGATCAAGTTGGAATATTACAATAAATCATTGTAATTCCTTGTTAATGAAGGCAAGGGGAGAGCATTGCAAAAAATGAATAAGCCTATTTATGTTAGACATATTTCAGCAATATAGGAAAATAAGTGCAGTTGGAAAGTGTACTTTGTTCATGATTCAGGTAAACAGTGTAGTGCATGATAGCAAAAATGAACTTGAGAATAACTCCATTTTACAATAGTATAGTGATGTGTTCCTAGATGAAACACCATCATTACCACCTAAGGGAGACATCGATTTCTCTATCAAGCTAATTATTGGTTCAATGATAGTATCTAAGACTCCATATTGCATGAGCACCCCCGAATTGATGGAATTGAAATTGCAGCTAAAGGAGCTATTGGATAAGGGGTATATCAGACCCAATGTGTCACCCCATGGAGCACTAGTTCTATTTTTGAAGAAGGATTGGCATGCGGTGGCTATGCGTGGACTACCAACAATTGAACAAAGAAACAATAAAGAATAAATACCCATTTCTAGGAATTAATGACCTATTCGATCAGTTAAGAGAAGCTATTATGTTTCAAAAATTGATTTATATCTGGATATCACCAAGTCAGGATTAAAGGTGAAGATATTCATAAGATGACATTCAAAATTAGGTATAGGAACTATGAGTTCATTGTGGTACCATTCAAACTTACAAATGCACTAGCCACACTTATGTGCTTAATGAACAATGTGCTCAACCAATACTTGGATGAATTTGTTTTAGTATTTATGGATGATATTATGATCTACTAAAAAACCAAAGAGGAGCATGAGGAGCACTTGAAGGAAATGTTACAATTACTAAGGGACCACAAGTTATATGATAAGCAAAGTAAGTGTGAGTTATTTAAGACTCAAGTTCAATATCTAGGGCACATTATCTCAAAATAAGGCATGGATGTGGACTTTGAGAAAACCAAGGCTATCATGGAATTGAACCACTCATAGAAATGTCATAGAATTTATTTATTTTATGGGGTTGGAAGGATATTGTCAAGATTCATCCATGAATTTTCAAAAATTGGGCATCCAATCACAACCTTGTAGAGGAAAGGGGTAAAGTTTCAATGGACATCAGAGTACGGAACCAACTTTGAGAAAATCAAGTATTTTCTCACACATGCACCCATTTTTAAGGATTGTTGATCTTGAGAAAGAATTCCTAGTGTGCATAGATGCTTGTAAAGAAGGACCAAGCATAGTACCAATGCAGGAGGCACATGTATTTTACTATGAACCAAAGTTAAATGAGCACAAAAGAAATTATGTCACCCATGACAGAACTCACATAAATCATTCATGCATTAAAAATGTGGAGACATTACTTGATTGGGAAAAAGTTCTTCTTAATGTCAAATCATGTAGGGCTGAAAGATTTTTTCGACCAACCTAAATTGCATGTAATACATTACAAATGGTTATCCCTCATAAGTGAATTTGAATTCGAAATAAAGTACATCAAGGCAAGAAGAATAGGGCGGTTGATGTGCTTACTAGAGGTCTGCAAGTAAATCACTTGGCAGTCATAAGTGCTTGTGAATATAGTATCATGAAAAATATCAAGGAAGCATTGGCACATGATGAACATCTAGTATGTACAATATTGTTTACAAAAAGATCCAAATGGAATTATAAGTAAGAATTACACACTCATAGATGATGGGATGTTAAATTCAAATATTGATGGTACATACCCTGTGTGGATGACTTGAAGAAACTCATTTTGGATTAAGACCTTATTCATGTCATCTTGGAAATCGGAAAATGATTACCGTTATCAAGAAGATGTATTATTTGATGGGTATGAAACATGAAGTTTTGGAGTACATTTCCAAGTGTCTGGAGTGTAGTAAGTTAAGGTGGAATGTAAAAATCCATCTGGACTATTACAACCAATCTCAATCCCAAAGTGGAAGTGGGAAGTCATATCTATGGACTTCATCATAGGACTACCAAAGATGCCAAGGAAACATGATGCCATCATGGTGGTGGTGGAAAAGTTGAGCAAGGTATCTCGCTTCATCCCTATTAAGTCCACCCACAAAGCAATTGATATTGTGGATACCTTCATGAAGGAAATATTTAGGCTACATGGCATACCCAAGAAGATAATCTCAGACTGGGATGCCAAATTTACATCCAACTTTTGGAAAGCACTATTCACTAGATTTGGAACTCAATTGGCATTCAATATAGCACAGCATCCTTAGATGGATGGGAAAACAAAGAGAGTGAACAAGATGTTGGAGAACCTGCTAAGAATGTACATCATGCACCAACCAAAAATGTGGGAAGAGTTTATTCCCTTGGTTGAATTTTCATATAACAACGACTATCAAGAATCATTGAAAATGAGCCCCTTTGAGGCTTTGTATGGTTGGAGGTGTAATACAACCATTAGCTAGGATGACCCAGTAAACAGGGTAACTCTCAGACTTGGTATGTTAAAGGAGATGGAATAGGAAGTTATGAGTATCGGGAAAAATCTAAAGGAAACCCAAGATAGTCAAAAGAGCTACACAAATCAACAAAGAATGCATGGATATTTTCAAGTGGGGGAACATGTGTTGTAACACCCCCCACATTGTAATTAAAATAATTAGTTGTTTGATGGTTACCATTATTAGTGACTTTACTAAGATGGAAAAAACTTATTATAATTGTGAAAGGATGTTTAAATTAATAAATAAAGTTGCTGGTTTTATTTCTAGAAATCATGTTGGTTGACACTAGAGTAGATGAAACTTGCCAGAATATGAGAAGAATCGTATTCACTTTGATTTTCCTAAATTATATATATATAATATATATAATATATATATATATATATATATATAATATATATATATATATATATATATATATATATATATATATATATATATATATATATATATATAGATATCAGTGGGAGATAAAGGCCGAGGATAAAAAAGTGTTGCAAGGAGAAAATAAGGCTCGTACTTTTAGGAAAATGAATTGAAAAGCCTAGGCTAAGGGGAAACAAATCCCTAGAAGGAAGGACACTGCCAAGGAAAGATATGTGAGAAGGATAGTGTTAAATAAACATTATCAAGGCTCAGGAGAGGTTACTGAGGCCTAGAAAGTTATCATAGCTCGGGGGGAATTAGAGGTGATTCAAGGTTGGGAGGTTTGGTGCTGAAAGCCATAGATTTCCAGTGTGGGAGTATTGGTCAGAGGATCCTGTACCCACTGAAAATCTTAATAATATTCATAATGATTTAGTGATGGCAGAGTAAATGCATGGATAAAATTATGGTAGATTATAGTTACTTTCTGGTTTTAGAATGTGTAGGCTAAAAATTGTGTGAAAAATATTGTAGAATCTTTGATGAAGCTATTACTATATTTCTTGATATATGAATAATATTATATAGTAGGTGGGTTAGTTAATTAATAAGGACTTATGTCTTGAGCTAACCATTAATTATATGTATGCATGATGCATGCCAATCATAACTTTTCTATATGCATGATGCAAAAAATTCGTGTGCAAGGAATATATTAGAAATTGTTTTATAGAAATTCATGCATGTCAGATATAAGTAGAGATACTGAAGGGAACGAGAAAGTGAATCTTCTTAATATTATGCATGCATGATTTCAAGTACTCGTATTATAGTGCAAACCCGAGTAAATGCATGGCAATACTATTGAATTAAATAAGTAGAGCTATCCGTTGAAATAAAACACGTGTTTCATTTGAATGATTCCAGGGATGCATGTAACCGTATAGGCAACAATAAATATAAGATAGATGAGTAGCTGCATATATCCATCGGAAATAATAAATAAACATAGTTTACATGCACAATTGAGTATTTTTAGGAAAATCCATATTATCTTCTATAGATGCATATGTAGAAAAGAATTGTGTGGAACCTAGTGTGCACCTCAAGTAAGAAAACTTGCATGCAGATGATGAACTTATTTTAAAAAATTGCTGATACAAATTGGATTAGGAGGAAAGAACATATACAGTGTGATCAGTGAGTACCGAAAAAAATGCACCGTAGAAGGAAATCCAATCATGAAAAACAACTGGTGGGTATGATTAAGTACATGACCAGATATAAAACGCACTACTGAAACTAGTGACCTTAGCTGAGTTAAGGGAAATCAAGGAATATTATAATCTAGTACTCTGCCCTGAGGCCTAAATTTCAAGAGCAAAAATTTCATTTTATCTTTCTTAGAGATCGTAATTCAGTAGTATTGCAGAGAAAATTGACAAGCTGTCCATTACAAAATGTATAGAATGCTAAAACAACACTTGAATAGTCCCACACGTTTCTAATTAAATCAACAAAGAAAGATTCAAAGTAATAATAATTCATAGTTATGTACACAGAGTTTTCCATTCCAATCTGGGTTCAACAAAGGAAAATATGGCCGATGCAGCTAGTAAGAGGGTGAAAAGGAACAAAATACATTATACTGAGTTCCTAGAAAACTAAGAAAGTCATAGAATATGAATGTAAGTCAATCTTAGATCACTCATGAAGAATAAAGATCATATGTAGACAATCCGCTAGCATGCCCCAAGCCTTCGAACAAGTAGGGGTCGACTGATGACTTGGAGGCACAAACATGCACCTGAAAGTGCAAGGGCTATCACAGACATATATCCAAGAAACAAAGTAAACTTGTGGTATACATTCGCCTAGTTCTAGTGGAATGGAGGCAATAGGAGTAGTATTTGCAAGTGGAAAATCCCATGAAATGGAGAAAGTGGGAGCCAAGAGATCACCAACCTAGAATAAGAAGATAAATATTAGAAGAGGTGTAACTAGTTTTCGTCGAGAATGTGCGAACAACTCGTCGCCTTTGAGCTTACCTGGACTAGCAACACAAAACCTTGTTACCTAAAGATAAACCCTTAAAAATTGAATGAACAAACAAAAATGTGAAGGGAACAAAAGCTAAGAAACAATCTTACTTGAAGTAGCACAAGGAACCAGGGTATCATCCACCCTCCTAGAGAAAGGACAAAATAAAATGAACCTGGTCAGATATCAGGGAAAACCCAACACCAAAACTCGGAAACACATGAAGGAAACCATGAGGTAAGTTTACCTAGGTGCTGGGAGGTATTCTCTATAATGAAGAAAATGATATACCCTACAAAAATTTGGATTTCCCCTGCACGAACAAACAAGAAATTGTCAAATTAGGGAACAAATCGAATGCCTTTACGAAATCTGGAAACTGGAAATAAAATAGTAGAAGATTGACAGAGATTTGAAGTGGAGAAACATTACCTAACTTCGAAGTGTAGGAGAATCAAGCCCAATACCAAACCTCACTATCATCCTTTTTGTATGCAAAACCTCTATCAAAAGACAGAGGAGTAAGAGTGTCAGCTAATGCCGAAGATGAAGTCATGTTATGCCCTAGTAGCAGAGGTGAATGGAATCCTTATGATGAAAAAAATGCAAACATCATCAGGGAGTTAGACCTCCAACATGAGGATCAAACCCTTGCTCTGTCAAATCCTTCCAGAAAGACCGAGAATGGCGTGAAAATTGCGAAGGTGGGTAACCAAATACAGTTAGGTTTAGGCCTGAAGAACCAGGGCCGTAGATTTGGAGCGAGTGGATCATAACCATTGAAATAACATTGAAACTATAAACCTTAAGAAATGTGCCCACCTACCATGTTCACATGGGTCTAGATGTACATCGTTGATGAGAATTTAATTGATAGGTGAGTAGATACAATGGACACTCAAACTCGAGCCAGCTGGTGGCAGGAAGAGCTCATGGAGTGCCAACTCACTGAAAGAGAAGAATGAGTGTGCATTCATAATGGACATCACTGATAATATGAAACCGAATTAGGAAAAGCGTTAATGGCCAAGGATGGGGCCAATGGCCTGAATGTAAGAGGGTGGGTAGTTAGGACCACATAGTAAAAGGGTGTAATCATTAACAATGGAATGGGGTTCAACATTTTTAGAATGTGTAGGTGTATGTAGAATGATAGCTAGAAAGAAAAATGAAATACACAAAGGTCTCCATTTACATTAATATACAGTAATTATATTTTGCACCAACCACTTATAAAAATCTACACAATGCATACATGTAATACTATATAACAGTGTGTAAAGAAAGATATTTTTTTTTGGGGTATATTTTAGAGGTTCGTTACATGTGTATATTCAGATTAAAATGGGGATAAAATCACTAAAAGTGGGGTCTTGCACTAAGTCAACACCCAGGTTTTGCAAACCATTTTAGATTTTGAAGAGAGTGGGTCAGTGGCTTATAGACTAGACTTGTCTCCCACCATAAAGGAACATGATGTATTCCACATATCCTTATTGAAAAAGTATGTACATGATTCTAATCGTGCTTGATTGGTTTGTGATATAGGTGGAACCCGAGGGAGAGTTCCAACCTGAACCTTTGTGTATCCTAGACAAGAGGAAAAATGTGCTCCATAACCAAGTCATAAAGCAGGTCATGGTGTAATGAAAGCACTTTGGACTTGATGAAGCAACTTGGGGGCATGTAGATTAGATGAAAGTGTTGTACCCATTTTTGTTTAATATGTAATGGATGTAAAAGACTTGTTTATGTAAAACTCAAATGTGTTGTTGTTATAGACATATTTGGGCACTGCAACCCCAATCTCATATGTCCATAAACCAAGGGCTTCTAAGCCCCTAAAAGTGTTGTTTCATACCCTAAAGGAACAAGGTCAGCTGATTACATCATCTCCCAGAAGTTCTCCCTGAAAAACTACTCAGAACTGGTCAAAACTGGACCATACAGACTATTCAGTGCTAACGGTGTGATGCATCTCACATACTACATGCAGAAGGTGCGATGCATACTGAAAAACCCTTCTGTAGGGTGTGATGAGCGAGAGCAGACAAATGGCAGAGGCAGTTGGCTAGGTGGAAACTTAGAGAATCTTCTAGAAACTGCCCATTTGACACATGCCTCTCTGAATTCGCCCAGGGATGAGTAAGAGATCATGAAATCTCCAAGTGGAACCAAGAACTATCAGAGAAATGAAACTAATCAAAATCCCATAAGATGACTTACCCACCTGCAAATATCTATATATGGATCCCTCATCCTAGAGATCCAGAGGCTGGAATTTTGTATCTTGGAAGGAAGTGCTGTTGGTTTCTCTGTGAAACATCATAGTGTTGGGTGATCTAAGCTTTTCATGAGGTGAAGAGGGCTTTCATGCTGGGAGGATGGCGCTGAGTCAGACCAATGGGTTGTAATCCTCTCTTCTATTACTTCTATCAATAAAGCTATTTGAGTTTTCGTCCATATTCTTCTATATTTCTGAATCTTGTATTGATATATGCATTTGTATGGTTTATATACATTTGATCCTATATTGTTTATGGTTATAGATCTCTATGCTTTGATGGTATTATGCTGCTTTGACTCTACAGGTGTTCTTTGAAGCGGGACAAGTGAGGAACGAGTGGCAAAGCTCTGTCAAAGGGGAGAGGAAACAAGCAAGGATCCAAGCGAAAAACTGAGGTTGGTACTCTCTACTTTTCTCTCATCTATTTCTAATAAAGGAAAACACAAGTAACTTTAGTTTGTTTGTTTCTAAGATAGCTACCTGTCTTAGTGGGACTAGCAGCTCTGAATGGACACTAGTTTTCCCGATAACAAAATGGTGACTCCACTGGGGAGCGAATAGCTTGTTTGCTTGTTTCTATTTGTTTGCTTTATAAACTACAGACAGTGCCTGAAGTTAAGCCAACTAGCCTTCGAACTGCTTTTGCTATGCAACTACAAAGTAGATCAATGCTGCTTTAGTCAATCTCTGGGTTAGTTTATGAACTGAACATATAACTTGCAAACATCCTAAGTGCCCTAGAGGCAGCTCAAGTAACCTCATTAGATCAGCCCCTATGCTTTGTGTTTACTGCCTATCATTAGCTTAGCCTAAATCCCTGAACTAAGCTGCAAACTGTGAGCAAAAACTAAGCTCAGTCTCGTCCCTGGACCATCACACTATCTCTCATTGGTAGTCTGGATGCATCGCAGCTCCCGTGCGTTGTAGGTGAGATGCATTCTATTTCCCTGTGTTACAGGTGCGGTGATTAGATTAGACCGTTTCTACCTCAAGATTTTGGTTTTTTCTTCATTGTCTTCAGCTTTATTCAGTAGTTTTGCTGTCTATGATCAACATATCACTGTTGAAACTCCCTTCCTTTGCATTATTCAACCTCCATTGTTTAAATAATTGTGAATGTTTTTATTTATTTTTCGTCATTTACAGTTCTCCTTTGCAAAAAGTAGCTTAATCGAACTGTCGTCTTTTGATTTGAGAGTGTCGCAAGTGTCATTTTCAGTCAAAGAAAAGAGTGTCATAAAGTCTTCCTCTTTTTGATAGTCGATTACCCTTTTGCCATTGTATTTGATTTGAATTAATAACATTTCAAGTGTCAAAAGAAACTTCAAATTCGAAATTGAAAGTGTCGCTCTTAGTCTTCCTTTTGTTTTTCAAATTCGAAATTGCAAAGTGTTGTCTTAGCCTTCCTTTCATTTTTTGAATTCGAAATTGAAAAGTGTCGTCTTAGTCTTCCTTTCATTTTTTGAATTTGAAATTGCAAAGTATCGTCTTAGTCTTCCTTTCGTTTTGAAGAAAAATTGTCAGTACTGTCACTTTGAAAGAAAAATAGTTCAAATCTGTACTTAGCCTTCTTTTTGTCATTCACACATTAAGAAAGCGGAAAACAAATACATGCATGTGCATTTGCATTTAGGCTTCATACGGAAATTGATTTAGGACAGTGCATCTTAGTGTGTGCTCTCTACTCTATGTTGAAAAAAGTTTACCTCTCTTTCCTTAGTAGCTAGGATTTTCCTTGCAAAAAGAAAGTAAACAAATGTTTATCATCTTAGATTGCATATTTAGGAATTGTATATCTAAATCACGCGGTGAACCTTAAAGGAAAACTTCTTAAGAAAGATCAATTGTAAATAAATTTCAATGAACATAAAAATGCTTTGGAACCTAACGCACAACATCTAGAAGTCTAGGCTAGAGACATATTCCAATGTCGTAAAGCTTGGTAACTATCGTTTTCATCGTAGGTTGGGTGATTCCTCCTCTTTGATACGACAAGTGCTAGTATGTACTTGTGCTCCCACGTACCATCGAGTATATATTGGGAGACCACAATAGGCTATATCCTTTATCCTTACGAAGCCATGTCTGCTGCCCTATCGATCTCAATGCACTGAACACAACATTCGGGAAGATTGACTGCCGTACCTTAAAAAGTATTTTGCAGTTTTGCGATTGGTTTGGTAATCCCTCTATCTAGATTTCCAGAGTAGTCACTTTCATTCCTTTTCAAACTCCTTAAAAGAAAATGTCCATCTGAGCACTGGTCACTTAAGGCTCATTAAAAATCGAAGGCGACTACAGTCGTCTTTAGCTTTTTCTCAACTCTTAAAAATTGAAAAATCAAGTTGTGTCAAAGCATCATAAAATTTATTTTAATCCAAATAACGTCACTGTTCCCTCATTGGTCTTAGGTTGAGAAAATGGAGTCCACCAATCAAGGATTTCCCCTTTGGGGGGAATCCCAGTCCTTCTCCTCTTGGGGAGATGTTGGTGCACCTCATATGGCCACATTGTCCCTTCCAGGACTGACAATTGGCCTGCCAGTATGGCTTTTCTTGATCTCTGTCGTTCAAAACACCGTGATTATTGAGTAATCAAATCAGCAACCAGATGAGACTAGAGTTACCCCCCAACCTTCTACTTCGTTTATTTCTCCCTCTCCTTCTTCCTCTTCACTTGGTGAAGCTCGTAAAACTAAAAACCAAGTAACCGAGAAGAAGAAGAAAGGGAAGGAGAAGAAGAAGAAGAAGCCAACGACAAAAGGGGGCAACCATGCATCATCTAGAAAAAATCCACACACTACACCATCCAAACCTAAATCTCCATGTGTCATTTGCAAAAGAGACCATTATCATCGAGATTGTCCTTGCATCCCCGCGAATCTTAAGGGACTAGACTCCCCGCTTGCACAATCCGGTGTCCTCAACCTTTGATGATCACGTTGAAAGTACATCGTCAACTAGTGAAAACAAAGTCAATAGAAAAAAAGGATGATCTAAATTTCCTTGTAGGTTGTGTGAAGGCGATCATGACATCCACTGTTGCCCCCTCCTAGATGAAGCTAAAAGAGTCTTAGATAACCGTCCTACTTCACCGCTACGGCTTCCCCCTGGATACAAGAAACTCTTGCCGAGTCCATCACTAGTTGAAAATCCGACTGACACACCTTTTTGGTCGGTCGAAGCGTCTATCGTTGAAGATAAACCCTCTGAGTCCACACCGGACCAAAGTCAACAGGTTGAGGTAGCATTCAACCCAGTCTTGTCTTCAGAAGGTCTACCTTCAGATGATACAGTCACCAAAGAGAATGAGAATGACATCGTTCAAATTCTTTTTGTCAACATAGAATTCGATGAACATGGGGGCAATCTACCCATTCATTTACCATAGGAAGGCAGTTCGTCAGAGATTTACTGGGCCATTTATTCAGTCCCTCCTCCAAGCAATCTAGTCATTTCCTTCGATTGAAATCTACTAGGCAGACCCCGTCTACCATCTAATGTACCATTCTGAATCATAGTACAAGCTTACAGAATGATCATGGTTGGTATTATCATAGATGAAGGGGCTTTTGTGAGTATCCTTTCCTCAACTGCTTGGAAAGCGCTTGGTTCGCCATCGCTTCTGCTTGAGATTTGAAATCTATCGGGCTTCAACAAAGGAACCAGTCAACCATTAGAAATCCTTCCAGATTTTCCTATAACTTTGAGAAGGAAAACCATTCATCTAAACATGATGCTAGTCCAAGGACCTTTCGATTACAATCTACTCCTTGGGCATGACTACATTTATAGCATGGGAGCTATTGTTTCCTCACTCTTTTGAGTGATGTGTTTCCCGCATGAGGGCAGAGTGGTCCAGCTCGTAGACCAGCTTTCATTCCCTGGTTCAAACTTAGCTACTAGTCAAGTACCATCCCTAACTGGTCTTTTCGCACAAGGAATGTCTCATCAATCTTCAGTCAATCCACCTGATGAGCGCAAGTGATTCTGTGCATGTGACTAAACCCAGGGGGCATGCACGCTGGTCTGCTTCTACAAAAAAACTTTAGGTATAGGGTAGGTTTCCGTGGAGGATATATGACTAGTCTGACACACCCGTCCATTTAAGAAAATGGGATTAGACTTGAATAAAATTCCCTTGTCAAAGTTATGTGAGTGATGCGTCCCACCATTCACCTTTGTCTATTTTGATGGACAGAGCCAAGGAAGTGTTTTGTCTGCAAATGCAGATGGAGCAATCTTGCAAATGTGAGAACTTTCATATGGTAACCTGGAAACTCTACTTTTCTTTATACTTGGGGGCATGCAAACCTTTTTGCATGCAAGTGAAAAACGACCATTTATTTTCTTAGTTTGTAGGCTCTTAACCCTTTAAACTTGTAGGTTGGTCGTTCCTAGCTTGCATAATAAAAGGCTACGGAGCAAAGTTTCGAATGGGGCAAGCTCCCTAAAAAATGAACCTATCGATGAGACATCCTTATTATACGACTGGCACGAGCAAGTTTACGCGAAGTTCAAGCTCGTTAAAAAATAAACCTAGCAGTGAGCATATGTTCCCCTAGAGTTTAAGCTCATTAAAAAATGAACCCATCCTTCGGTAAATAACCATTCCGATCACATTATCATCAACTTTTGAGCCTTGGTCATGTTCTTACCATCACCTCCACTCTTTTTTAGTTGATCATACGCCTCCATTTGATTGTTTACCCCTTTTGAGGAAGAAGTAAGACAAGTGATTCTATTAGCCATATTATTTACACTGTCGTGATTGAAAAGTTCCAAACCTTACATGGAACCAATTGCTATCCGAAAACATCACTTGCTCGTCAAAAAATGAGCCTCCTTTAAGCTCTTTTCATCTGACTTGTAAAATATGAAAAGATTGCCGAGCAATTGGCCTCTCCATCTCGTTAAAGTGATTGGAAGTGCCATCCCTCCTCTAGATTTTAATCTTTTTGGACCTGAGGGATCATTACACAAAAAGATTGAGCACTTGTCTTGTTCGGCTCATTAAAACTATCGAAAAGTCATCCCTTTCATATTATTTTATACTTTCTCGGACTTAAGAGATTATATTACGAAAAAGGATTACTGGAGTTTCCTTTCCGTCTCTTTTTAGAATCTCTAAAATTGAAAAGGACCGAGTTATCTTTGTCGTTAAACTCATTAAAAAAATAGCGACAAACTTGTCCATGCAGACAAGAGTGAGTTTCACTGTCGCTAGGCTCGTTAAAACATAGCGATGGGTTTGCCTGAAGGGAAAATTATAGAACAAGCATATGTTATCCTCCTCAAGCCTAACAAAAATAAAGAGGTACTGGTTAGCAATGACTGGGGAAAAATTGGGAATAAAACTTGAAGAAAATTTATTGGTAGCAGGTCGCTCTTGAACATGACACTTTCACTCCATCACCATGATTGAGTCGGGTTGGGTTATTCCGTTCACCGTTCATATCACCATTGGTCCTTCGTACCATCCATGCTTGGGGTCAACGCTACCGATCCATTTCAATGTCGCTGATATGTTCAAGAGAAGTTGCTCAGAGAATTCACCAACCCAACTTACGCCTCATTCACTACAATACCTTCACGCTTCATTCTTTCATGACCGCCACCTTGAACCTTGTATCATCAGATCATTTTCACCTCCACAAAATCATTTGCTCCGTTTCGTGTCATAGATGTGGGATTCATTAAGGCCCTCCTACAACGGGTCACTTCTTGTCGAAATCATCTTATTGTCCAAGAAGTTGACCTAGGAACAACCCTTTCAGTACTTTGAAGCTTGCATGCCTCAATGGCAAGTTTCTCACTTCCGGCGATAGGTTTACATCAATGGCCTTCGACCTGAAGATTTTGCTTGGTGTTCGATATTGACTCATGTATACACACCACGTGAAGTCATTATCATTATCAGTGATTCCTCTCGCGCTTGTTAACAACTTACATCATTGGTTGGTAATCTAGCGATGTCTTTCCATGTTCGACATCAAAACATCCTTTCACATAGATCAACTTGTACTTCGGGCGAAGATTGAATGAGTTTGAAGACCCCAGATCTAGTTTCATCCATCCAGGCTGTGATATATTTAGGAAAATAAAGACATCAAATGTACGTCATAGCTGCACAGATAATCATCCAAGCTAAGGGATGATGGCTCTACCAGAATCATCAGTCTTCCACACAAACGGTTGTCTGTCCTATGTACATGAAAATGAAGTTATAAAGCTGAGCATGGGAATGCCCGCTTCAGCTAGATCATGAAAATATTATGAAGATAATGTATTGTATTGTATCTTATTACAGGTCACCTTCCAGTTCGAAAA
>APFE031404690.1:5604-23601 GCA_000404065.3 Pinus taeda | reverse complement strand
AAAACCTCGGATCCTCATGATAAAGCATTTCACCCAACATCAGAAGATTTACGACCTCATGCTTTAGGGGGAAACTGTTATAGACATATTTGGGCACTACAACCCCAATCTCATATGTCCATAAACCAAGGGCTTTTAAGCCCCTAAAAGTGTTGTTTCATACCCTAAAGGAACAAGATCAGCTATTTACATCATCTCCCAGAAGTTCTCCTTGAAAAACTACTCAGAACTAGTCAAAACTGGACCATACAGACTGCTCAGTGCTAAGGGTGTGATGCATCTCACCTACTGCATGCAAAAAGTGGAATGCATACTGAAAAGCCCTTCTGTAGGGTGTGATGAGCGAGGTAGACAAATGACAAAGGTAGTTGGCTAGGTGGAAACCCAGAGAATCTTCTAGAAATTTCCCATTTGACACTTTCCTCTCTGAATGCACCCAGGGATGAGTAAGAGATCATGAAATCTCCAAGTGGAACCAAGAACTATCAGAGAAATGACACTAATCAAAATCCCAAAAGCTGACTTACCCACTTACAAATATCTATATATGGATCCCTCATCCTAGAGATCCAGAGGCTGGAATTTTGTATCTTGTAAGGAAGTGTTGTTGGTTTCTCTGTGAAACATCATAGTGTTGGGTGATCTAAGCTTTTCATGAGGTGAAGAGGGCTTTCATGTTGGGAGGATGGCGCTGGGTCAGACCAATGGGTTGTAATCCTCTCTTCTACTAATTCTATCATTAAAGCTATTTGAGTTTTCCTCCATATTCTTGTATATTTCTGAATCTTGTATTGATATATGCATTTGTATGGTTGATATACATCTGATCCTATATTGTTTATGGTTATAGATCTCTATGCTTTGATGGTATTATGCTGCTTTGACTCTAAAGGTGTTCTCTGAAGCGGGACAAGTGAGGAAGGAGTGGAAAAGCTCTGTCAAAGGGGAGAGGAAACAAGCAAGGAGCCAAGCGAAAGATTGAGGTTGGTACTCTCTGCTTTTCTCTCATCTATTTCTCATAAAGGAAAACACAAATAACTTTAGTTTGTTTGTTTCTAAGATAGCTACCCATCTTAGTGGTACTAGCAACTCTACATGGACACTAGTTTTCTCGATAACAATTGTTTCCCCTCTTGGTTTGGTAAGAACACCGGGGATGGTGTTCCTTTAAGGGGGTGGGGTTTGTGACACCCCTACATTAATTATGATCCTTATAAACATTTTTTGTAATTGAGCATCTCAACACAATAAGTGATTGTGGGAAGAAATTCTGTTTCAATCTAATGAAAATCATTACTAGTGAAATTCACTTATATTCCGTTCATGGTGTCAAATTGTGTGAATACTTTGTTTAATATTCATCATTCCTTAACTCTCTGATTAATGCCAAATCTAAAATAACCATATAGTAATGCTTGAAATAAATTAACTACAGATTAGTGATTAATTAAATATAATTAATATAATTTTAATGTTATAATATATATATATATATATATATATATCTATATATATGTATATATATACACCCTATGAGAAGGAGCACAAACCATTATTTGAAGAGATAGGGGATACCCATCTCATCCAAAATTTAATGCTAAACCTTGTGGTTGGGAAGGGGCCTCTCTATGCAAGTTGGCCATTAATACAAATGGCGGAGTCATTCCAATTCGGTTTTCCTTCTAAAAAATTAAGGGGTAGCATATTCAAGGAGGAAGTGCATGGGAAGAGAGTTCCCTCTCTGCCACACTTGGAGAGGTAGCCCAAACTACCATAAATGCATGATCAAATTAAGATAGGGGTTTGATTTTGGGCTGGAACGGGATAATTCCTAGGAAAGACCATTGCAAGAGTAGCTCACAGAGGGGAATTGCCCACATTGCATTATTGTTTCTCAACCTTCAGTTTCTTTACCTGAAGATCGCCAATCTTGAGTGTGAAGGGATTTTGATAGAACTTACTAGTGCTTGCTAGGATTGATAAACCATTGGGGATTGCTATGACTAATAAACCATTGTGCTTGTCTCTCGCCGAGAAACCACTTATACAATGAGTCGATGGTGCTTGCTTGGATTGATAACCATTGGTGTTTACTACTACTTATACACCACCATACTTGTCTTTGGTTGATAAACCACTTGCAAGTGACAACACGCCTATAACTTAATGGATAAATTCCTAGATTTTTTTCTAATTCTAGAGACTTTGGACCTAACATGGGGATAATAAATTATAAAACAGAATATTGTGACTACCTATAATTGAAAAGATAGTGTATGAACCTTACTATTGAAGATAGTGTATGAACCTTTTCCCCTCACTAGCAAAATTTGACTTAACCAAATAAGTCATTTGTGTGGATACTATTTATGAACATTGAATTCTCATATAAATTATACTGTATGAATTACATTGAAGGTCTAATTTGGAAATTATAAGGAAATTAATGTAATAACAATGCTTATTTTCGTAGAACTACATGCATATGCTAGTCACAAGAGAATAACTAGGTCGTTCCTGGCTTTGTTTTCATCTGATTGCATGATGCAAATCTTTATTTTATCATATATCTACCTCCAAATCCACTTAGCTCACGTATGGAATGAATGGTATACCAAAAAGTGTGTTGTTGTCACGAAAAACTTAATGGAGTGATACACTTTGGTTTTCACAATGAAGCTCGGGAAATGTCAACATCCATGCCATTTTACATTATCACACTCTATATTTGACTATATTATATATATATATATATATATATTCACCAAAAAACAATGGGGACAATGGACATCGGTTTGAGGCCATGCCTTTTTTTTTCCAATTGCTAATGCTAGATCATTAACATCACAAATCCATTTAAACAACATCAAGTTTAACGAGTATGGAGGCAGTGAGCAACCTCATGAAGATTGGAAATTGGATGTAGATAATTGGCCCAATCCTCACATAATTAATTTATGGTAACATATGCATTTCCATCATGGGGATGTGGTTTCAGCCTAAGCCTCTGTTATTATCATTGTTTTAATGTTCGTAAGTTCTCATTTAATTGAACTAGCATTTGCACCTTATGTTGCAAAGGAAACGCCGTTAAGGCATAGAGTGGGGAAGAATAGGTAATCAAATCCGTCAAAATTGAGATTAAATTGATCTATTAATTTTTCTTTTACATACACTAAAATCGTATGCAGTGTGGAATAAGAATCTCAAGAATCTCAAGTTATCATTCAGATAAATTTCAATATTCCATGTTCTATTTTAAATATTTTACTCTTTTTTCATAACTGGAAGAATCTCAAGTTATCATTGAGATAAATAAATCTCTATAGTACATACTTAGTATTTTATAAGCCATGTGGTATTGTGGTATTTTGGGTGGTTTCATTAGTATTTTAATTTTAGCACATGTAGATGGTGTGGTAGGGGTTGTATAATTATGTGTTGTGTAAAAAAATTGGTGGTAAGTTGCTAAACAACAGGAGCACAGTAAAAATTTAGAAGAGACAGTTAGTATAGTCTCATCAAAATTGCGTATGAAAGATGAAGAAATTAAGATTATTAGACAGAGGGCTACAGAGCAGCATGAGGAATGCAAGCCATTGTCATGAAATTGAGTATTTGCAAAAGATTCAAGCAGTGTCAAATCAACCTCAATTCCCATAATAGCATTTGTATTGAACCGCTTAACGTTATCACTGAGAAATGTAGCTACAATGCAATCTGATATGTGCTTTAGAACACCCCTGATCACATTATCCAAAACCTGCGAAGGTAAGTCTTCAAAAAGATTTCAGTAAACAGACTTCACAAGGTCCTTTGAGGCTTTTTCTTGACTCATGAAACTTCGCAAGAACCCTAACTATCAAAGATCCACAACAGGTACGGGATTGAACTTACTACATTTTAAGTTTGTTTTTGTTCAAGCATGTATCTCTTGAATGAAATCTTCATGGCATGCACTTTGAAACAAATCAAGTTATTCATGACGAGGAATTTGTGGTATAAGAACAAATTGTGAATGCACTTGAACACAACATTGTAAACATACTTGAATACAACATTACTATACATATTCAATAATGAATGCACATCAATTGTTCAACATCTATGCAACCTAAAAAACAGACAATTCCCTTCTTTAAGAGAATCAAGACTACATTGCAAAGATCAAGTTAAAGAGAAACCACAATGGAATTTGGTAAACAATATTTACAACCATATATATTTTTCACAACTTTGTTGTCTCCCAGGTCCCAAATCCAAGGAAATATCAGCTCCTTTTATCATTCTTACCACCACATTGAGCACAAAACAACCTTCTGCATTTAGGGCATTCTGACTCTTTTATAACAACAACAGCTGGCTCAGTTGAGCTTCTTACTTTAGGCACATCCTTCAACAAGAGTGCCGAGCAATCCTTGCACGGGCAATAGAACTTCTGAGAACTGGGAATCTCCTTTTCCACCAATATGCCAGGCATTTTTTTTGGAGAGTAAAAGGCATGCAAATAGAGCTTGTTGCTCAATTGTATTGGTCTATTATGTTATGAATAACATGTTAGGTAAGACTTTTTTACCAAATTGGTAGCCATGCCATAACAATTTACGATTGTTTGTTTGAAAATATACATGGATCAAAAGGAAATACTACATGGATCAATTGTATTGGTCTATTAAGTTCCTCTGTCTAAGCAAAGGGCACTTCCAAAAATAGGATAATTGTTTTTTATCACAACATAATTCTGTGCATGAACACCAAATTCAAGGAAATGACTTCACTCACATAGAGAAAATGTCTAAAATTTGACATCAAATTTACTAGCACGTTGGCTTTCATAGATTGACATCTCGAGTCTTGACAACAAATGAAATGTCCATAGGAAAAGCATCCATTATCTGCACAATAGGACTTTATTGATACATGATTCATAAACCTTAGTCTTTAAATCAAATTTCAAGAGGATTTTTCAAAATTGAAAAGTACATTTTTTTGTCTGTATTACTGAAATCAAGAAAAGGAACAGCTATAAGTAGGGAAGCTAATTCTGTAAATTGTAATGCACCAGAAACTGCCAGTGTCATAAAAGGAACTTTTCATAATTATATAGTCATCCATATCCACAAATTAAAACAGATAAAATGTATTTGTACGTAGGAAAAGAATAATAAATATATCTCAAAAAATCCAGAAGTATTTGGATAGAAAAATGTTTCACAAGGATTTTCATACCAAAAACAGAAAAGAACAGATTCAAAGAACAAGAAGAATTGGATTCATTTACAACTGCAGTTCATTTGATGAATATTCTGCTTGAGTATTAAATATAGGATTTTTTCATAAAAAAGAAAGTAATAATGGAATTCAAACCTTATGGCATAGATCCATAGCAACTCATACAATAATAGAATCCAATCTTTTATATTTTTTTCATTGTGAGGCAACGATATGAATTTTAAAAGGCTAACAGAAACAAAACTAAACTGCTATTGAACTCACAGAAAACCAGTGGTCCAGACTCCAAAGCCTTGATGAGTTATAGTCCTCAAATAAAACCTAGCCAAGTAACTACTTTACACAGATCTCTTATGGAAACCTACCCCAGATACATCGCTGTTGATCTGTTGATCTCACAGAAAAACAGTGCTGCAAAGGCTGACAAACACAAACTATAGTCCTTAAGGTGGAAACTCAGCCCAACAGGTGTCTTATTTTTATTGCAAGGAAGCCACAGAAAGGATGAGTTGCAACATCAGAGTCAAAGTTAAATGTATTAAAATGTTGCCTGTAGGAGGGGATTGAATTCCAAATACATAGTCACAGAACTGATTAGCTTTAGCTTTTATGCATTAGGAAGAAGAAAACCTCAAATTGCTGCAAAATTGCCAGATAGAAGTCCAATATCTTAACAACTAAGCAGTCATAGAAGTACCTTACAAGTACAACTCCCAAGTGGAAATACAAGTATATGCTTGATCGAATACATTTGCACAATTCCGAGAACCCCAAAAATTCCTATAAATCAAATACAAAGCAGGACATCGGTGGTGCAACTGCTCTTATAAACATACATAGAGGTGAACATCCAGTACATCTTCAAATCTCTTGGCTACCTTTAGTATAAATAAAACTAATACACCCATTTTCCATACATTTTAGCTGAAAGTAACTTTGATCCGCTCCTGACAGTTCACTTCATGGGTGACTAAGACCACGAAAGCAGATGGTACCATAATTTTTCCCATGTAACCATGAAACATCCCTTTTGGAAACAACGACCAGTGCAAAACCAGAATAAATACATACACAGAAAAATATTACTTATTTCTTGGCCTTTCTTGTTGCCGCACTCTGTTTTTCACTGTGATCGCTTTCATCCTCATAATTAACATCTTCATAATTATCATCATCATCTTCCTCTTCTTCGGAATCAACAAACCCAAGACGAGCTGCATCTTTTGCCCACTCTACAATACTCTCTACCTCAGATTCTAAGATTCTTTCTTCATCATCAACATGTTCTTCTCCCACATCGTTAAACTGACCTGAAGAAGAAGAAATCCTTGAAACCCTACTCCTTTCAAGCTTACTGGAATCTTGAACAGAAGCTAGCAGCTTCTGCACTTGTTCCTCTTCAGAATCAATTTCATTTTGCTTCACAAAACCTGTTTCTCCAGAATCACCGATTTTTTCTTTCTGGGTTCCTACTGTTGTCTCATGGGAATCGATCCCCTGACTTTCTTGTGGCTCAGCCAAACTCTGGGACTCACTAATTACGATATTTTTGGCACCTGAAGAAGATCTCAATGCCGCCAATCTCAACACAAGTTCTTGCCCTAAAATTTTCTCCTCTTATTCATCAATCAGAACCCTATATTTCCTGCCAATTCCTTCATTTTCTCTAATGTCCCCAACCAAATCTGGATCCTTCTCTAGATCATTCTTTTTCCCTCTGTCATTATCTATGCCATTTTCTAAATCATTACTTTCCTTCTTATCTCTAATTTGGAGTTTGTTGGACTTACCGATTGGGGTTTTGCAGGAGGAGGAGCTTTGAGCTTGGAATATCGACGGGCCAATTCATTGTCAAGTCCAGTGGAGTCAAAGCCTCCAAAATCTGAATTCAGCAGTGAATGTAAAGGTTTGGTTTGGTGGGAGTCGAGATTAAGTTGCAATGCACTTTCATCTTGGAACTGTTTTAGAAGTTGATTGACCTGTTCATCATTCTCTTCTCCTCTCAGCAACCTGATTGTGCTGCTAGAAGACCTTCCCTCCATATTATTTTTGAAGTGTCAAGGTTGTATGTCTTCTGCTTTCGAAACTGCAACGTCTCTGTGCAAAAAATTAATAGGCTTTGTTTCTGGTTGTTCACACAAATAAATCCTGTGAAAATAGAAATGCAGAGTCAGCCGAGACATATTTATTCAACCATTGGGACAAAATTGTGGAAAAATGAATGTCGAAAATTGTGTGCCATTCCTTCGTTTTCTCTAACGTCCCCAATCTGCATCCTTCTCTGGATCATTCTTTTTCCCTCTGTTATTATATATGTTGATTTCTAAATCACTACTTTCCTTCTTATCTATACTTTGGAGTTTGTTGGACTTACCAATTTGGGGTTTTGCAGGAGGAGGAGCTTTGAGCTTGGAATATCGATGGGCCAATTCATTGTCAAGTCCAGCGGAGTCAAAGCTTCCAACATCTGAATTCAGCGGTGAATGTAAGGGTTTGGTTGATCTGTGGGAGTCGAGATTAAGATGCAATGCACTTTCATCTTGGAACTGTGCGAGAAGTTGATTGACCTGTTCATCATTCTCTTCTCCTCTCAACAACCTGCTCCAAATTGTGCTGCTGGAAGACCTTCCGTCCATTTTATTTTTGAAGTGTCAAGGTTGTGTGTCTTCTGGTTTCGAAACTGCAACGTCTCTGTGCAGAAAAGTAATAGGCGAGGGAAGAGACATTGAAGATGTACATGAAATGGGAGGGACGACCAGAGATGAAATGAAGAGATAGTAAATTTATCGGCCTTATATAACCATACCATTACCATACAGTGAGAAACATTCTGAGGTAGTGCCAGCCAAGCACATGTCTGCGAAACGAATGGCTTGCTGGCGGTGCATCCGTCCAGCTTCCTCATTAACTGTTCAGTTTTGGATCATAGATCAATGATCATATTTCATTCAATCTTCTAACACTACAAATCTACGGTCAACAATAGGACACAATAGGACACGCGGGCAGCTGAGGCAATTCATTTCAAAGGGAAACACCTTACGGCGTAATTATGGTAACACATGTATTTTCAGCTAGATCCCCCATCGGGGCTAGATCCGCCATGGGGCCATGGGTGGGGCTGTTCCGCTTTAATAACGTTGACCCTCATATTTGCCATTTCCGTAGGTTACGGAAACCATTATTTTTTTTGAAGGCTTGGGACCCTTGGTCCTCGATGGGACAAAGGTAGGTCCCATGCATCTGCGATCAGCGTAAGCCCTAGGAAACCACCATATCTGTTAACTAATGTGATGTTGGCTTGAACCACTGTAAGGTTTAGTTTCCATTGAGTGACATTGATATTCAATGGTGCTTGAATTGGTTTACGAGTTGTTTTTAGTGAGATTTTTTGGAAGTTTTTTTTGTGGGTTTTTTTGGTCTAATTTTTCTAAAATCCGGCAGGAATTTATTGAAATCACAAGCTTGATGGGTAACCCTTACACAATCGAAGTGCCCTAGGGGTTTTTCAGGGTGTTGAATCCATACATACAATAAAAAACCCCGTTTAAATATCACAAATCAAAATTTCACCTCAAATTTTTCCGCAGGATTTTGGGACCAGAAATTCCAAAAAGTCGCACTAAAGACAACTCCATTGGTTTATACTTGTGTGCACACACACATATACTTTTGATGAGCTTTGGTAGAATTGTTGACCCACAAGATAAATAAAATTATATAGAGAAACAATGTAGGAAGCATACATAATGCTAAGGTTAACATGACCACATTAATAAAGTCAGATTGCACTTTGATTGATGCTTTCAATCCGGGTTTCGAATCAATAAGTAGTTTCACATTATTGGAAAACTCTCACCAAGTTGGGCATGATGGTTCAATTAATAATTAATCCCATAAGTTCTAGAAAACAACATTTTCATGGGCAATACATTTTTAAACATTGAGAAATTTGAGTCAAAATGTCACTAACACCTTCCATGGCCCATATTGTTGCTAGGGAGTGGTAGGTAGTGTTACATGGAGAGGGATAATGAGGGGGAGGGAGAGAGATAGAGAAGAAGAGAGGGAGAAAGATAGACAAATATGGAGAGGGGATAGAGAGGGAAGAAGAGAGAGATGGTGATAGAGGAGGAGACAAAAAGAGAGGTAGAGGAGAAGGATAGTGAGGGAGAAAGAGAAAAAGAAAGGAGGAAGATATAGATAATATAGAGGGGAGAGAGAGATAGAGAGAGGTTTTAACCCTATAAGATTAATTGTTATAAACAAACTATTTATAATAGAAAATATGCTATGGAAAACAAACACATTAGCATAGACATTTTACCCTAAAAACCCAAATCCAAGAAAACCAGATTGAGTTTTCCTAATGATAATTATTTTATTTTAGTTTTGGTTAGTGTTGCTTCTATTTTTGTAGGATTATTCAAAGTCATTTGAATTTGTGATGGTGGGTGATTTGCAGCCATAGGAAACATACACTCTTTACTTGAGCATTAAATTGAAGAAGCATCATTTTCAAAAGACATTTCTTGACAAGTTTTATCACTGGATTGTGAAGGTACTTAGATTTCCAACAAATGTGCTCTTCAGGTGAGAATTTAAATTTATTTGATTCCCTAGTTAAAAGTTTTCCTTTTATTTCAATTCACTGCACATCTAATGACTTCTCATAGGTTGAACAAAGTTTGTAAAGCAACAATGTAAGCAGGGTTTGGGTGTTTCTCTTTGAAACACTTTTACATTAATGTTTGTTTGTGGTTGCCAATTTGGCTAGTCATATGTTTTGAAAAGTTGAGGAGTGTTTATCAAGCAATAATGTATTGCTGGATTCATTTTGTTATTATTAATTAGACTAAACTTTATTTGGTGATACATTTTTGGAGATTGTTGTGCTCTATACCATCTTCCCATGCTAGGAGCGGTGCTCGACAACAAGTTGATATTAAGGTTAATGAAATGGAGCACTATCTCGGTGTGATGTAGTAAGAGTAGGTAAGTATCATTGCTGATTTCATATTTGTATGATTTTTGTATTCCTCTGTTTGAAGACAGAAGGAAGTCTTGAAAAAGGTCACAAGATTATGTTTTTTTTTGGTTCATTTTATGGTTAATGTGTATTTTAACATTCATGATTGTGCATGTGTTTTTATCAAGTATTTCCTTCCGGGCCTCAGTTTGAAAAGGATTACAATTAACAGTCTGTGTCTTGTGAAACTATGGCATGGTTGTCGAGTCAGTCTGTGTCTTGTGAAACTATGGCATGGTTGTCGAGTCATGATGCTTGAAACAATGGCTGTTATCCTAGGGATGGTTGGAGGAATGCTCCTCCAGTGCAAGTCCCTTAGGAATTTCAGTACAATGGTGGATGGATAAGGGCACTTTTAGAAGAATATGAGAATGAGAGGATGCACCTCATGATGTTTATGGATGTGGCAAAACCCAAGTGGAATGAGAGGGCCTTGATATTTATAGGGCAATGAGTCTTCTTCAATGCAAACTTCCTTGTGTACATCCTTTCCCCCAAACTTGCACACAACATTGTGGGTTATCTTGAATAAGCTATTCAATCCTACACTTAATTTCTCAAGGAGCTAGACAAAGGCAACATTCCAAACATGCCAACCCCTACCATGGTTTTTTTTGGTTCATTTTATGGTTAATGTGTATTTTAACATTCATGACTGTGCATGTGTTTTTATCAAGTATTTCCTTCTGCGCCTTAGTTTGAAAAGGATTACAATTAATAGTCTGTGTCTTGTGAAACTATGGCATGGTTATCGAGTCATGATGCTTGAAACAATCGCTGTTATCCTAGGGATGGTTGGAGGAATGCTCCTCCACTGCAAGTCCCTTAGGAATTTCAGTACAATGGTGGATGGATAAGGGCACTTTTAGAAGAATATGAGAATGAGAGGATGCACCTCATGATGTTTATGGATGTGGAAAAACCCAAGTGGAATGAGAGGGCCTTGATATTTATAGGGCAATGAGTCTTCTTCAATGCAAACTTCCTTGTGTACATCCTTTCCCCCAAACATGCACACAACATTGTGGGTTATCTTGAAGAAGCTATTCAATCCTACACTTAATTTCTCAAGGAGCTAGACAAAGGCAACATTCCAAACATGCCAACCCCTACCATATTTATAGATTATTGGAGGCTTCCCAATGATTCAATTCTTAGAGAAGTGTTTATGGTAGTTAGGACTAGTGAGGCACACCACCGTGACATCAAACTCTATGCATTGGTATGTAGTCTTTCCCATCATTTTTTTGCATATCTTTTAGGGGTTATGGGATAAACCTCTAATTCTATTAGTTTCATTTAGGATGTAGGGCTCAAGGTTGAGGGTTTATCCCATCTTCTGTTAATTTCATTTAGTGTTTAGGGCTCAAGTTAAGCTTTATACAATCTTTTTGTTTCATTCATTAGGACATATCTTGTCATTTTGTTTCATTTAGACTCTAATTGCCTCAACAATGTGATTCTAGGGAAGAATTTTCATATCGATCTTCTTACTTTGTTTTAGTTTAACTTCATTCACCAAATAGTTTTTGTTACAAACTAATCATTTGCAGTGTCGTGTTAGTGTCATGTTTATGATTTCGCAGGACATTCATTCAAGGAAAATAGCTAAGGGCTCTCTCTCTCTCTCTCTCTTTGGTATTATCTTATGTATTAGAATTTGGTACCATATAAAATATGGATATCATAGGATAGGTTTGAAATTAGAGGGATAACAAACCATTTCGATAAAAGTAGAAACATATTATACATATTTAAAAAATTCTTGTGTTGTACTACATTATATTTATGTATATATACATATTAGAAGGATACAAAGTTTTGGTTTATCCACACAACTCATCAAAATTTTCAAGATGGATGTTGTAGGCTTATTAAGCTTATGCCATTGCAAGGTTCTATACTACCTAAACACTTAAAACCTAAATTCTCTCTGTGTACTTTCCATATTTAACTTGAGAGGGATAACTTTGTGTCAAATTCTGAGCCTTCATTTTTTTAGGAACCTGAGGATAGCACATGATGCTCTTCTCCTTTGATTATGAAGTAATAGAGTAATAAAATTGATCATTGACTAACTTTGTAAGATTCCATTCACTACTTGATAGTTGTAAGTAAAAGAAAGATTTATTTGATTGAAATATACAAGTGAAAAATTAGTAATTCCATTTTTTTATAATCAGTGGCAACAAGGAAGGATAGACGTATTCTATAGATTAGAGTTTTCACCTGAGCTTTTTTTTTATCAGAATAAAAAATGGTTGATTCTTTAGCAAGTGGAAAGTAAGTTGCTAATATGCCTTTGAATTATGAAGTTAATTCCTTAGAGCTTGGATTTCATGTGATATTTTCTAGTGATGAATTTTCAAGGCACTGCTACTAGTATTTTTAGGTTGGTTTGATTTTCCATGTGGTAGAATTTTCTACGTTATAAACCTAATCTGATTTTCATGTGGAAGAAATTTCTATGTCATAGACTAGGGAAACCCAACAACTCTTAAGGTACTAGTCTTAATATTTCATTCTCCTCTTGATGTATTAGTGTTAATATTTGATTTTTCATGTGGCAGAAATTTCTATGTCATAGACTAGGGCACCCCAACTCTTCTTGAGGTATTAGTGTTAATATTTCATTCTCCACTTGATTTCATTTCATGGACACCAGATATCAGTGGCTACTACATATACATAAACTATCAACATTCTCCACTTGATGTATTAGTGTTAATATTTGATTTTTCACGTGGCATAATTTTCCATGTCATAGACAAGGGAAACCTAACTCCTCTTGATGTATTAGTTTTAATATTTGTTTTTTCATGTGACATAATTTTCCATGTCCTAGGATAGGGAAGCCAAACTCATCTTGATGTATTAGTGTTAATATTTGATTTTCATATGGCAAAATTTTCCATGTCACAGATCAGGGCATCCCAACTGCCTCTTGATGTATTAGTGTTAATATTTGAATTTTTAAAAGAAACTTAAAGAGAAAAAAAGACCTAAAAAATATGTAATACTCCCTCCCACCCCCTTGGGTTATTCTCAGGCAGTAAAAGTTATTACATCAACATTAACCCAATCTACAAGGTTTATTATGAAGATTGGGTCACCAAAATTCTCTTTCAAATCTCCTTGAAACTCAGAATAAACACAACTATCACGTTTAGCTCATTGAGAGCTTTCCAATGATATAATTTCTATCTTAATCCAACTTCTAGATTGGAATATATTCCCTTCCAAATATTTACTACCTAACCCATGCCACATTAGTGGATACTTCCACATGGCACCCCATAGGTGGCCTACATTGCAAAAAAGAGCAACGTCAAAACCTAACATGGGGAATGACAAAGGGAAGCAAATTATTGATGCAGAGCCCAATGCCACCATTGTCATCACTAAGATCTAGAAGATAGAGCTCGAATATCTAGAGGAAGGGGAGCGTATCTTCCACTCATATATGTGGGTGAAGGGGTCTCTGTTGCAGTTGATTATCGACAATGGGAGCCAAAAATAACCTTATCTCAATAGTTATCGTTAAGCGGATGGGCCTACTGACCATACCACACCCACAACTATACACCATTAAGTGGCTCCACCAAGGATGGGATATCCGCGTCAACCATATGTGTTTTCTTCCCTACAACATCAAACCCTTCACAGATGAGGTATTGTGTGGAATTTCTCCCCTTGAAGTTTGTGATGTATTATTAGGCCAACCATAATTATGGAAGCATCATGTTGTGTATGAGTCAAGGTATCACATTGTTATTATTACTTTGGATAGTAAGTTATATAAGATACCAGAGTTAGCCCCGCCGACCGCCGTCTCTTTCATCTCTGCTAAGAAATGTAGTAAGATCATCTCCCAGATTGGGAAATTTGTTTTCTTTCTTATTCACTCCCAAAATAAGGTAAATATCATGGCCACATCCATGTCTCTCGAGAAGTGTTCCTCCACGTAGCAGAAGTAGGTGGATAAGGTCATGGAAGAATATAGGGACTCTCCTCACCCACATGGGTACACTTTAACTGTCAAGTCAAGCATTTGATTGATATGACTCCTGAACCACCTCTATCCAATGGGTTGATATATGGTCACTACATTATAGAAAATGAAGGGATCAAGCGGTAGATCTAGGAGTTGCTACAAAAAGGGCACATCTGACCAAGTTCCTCACCTTATGGGAGCCTGGTTGTATTTGTATAGATGAAGGATGGGACCTGGATGCTCCGCATTGATTATTGGACACGAAACAAATTCAATATCAGGAACATGTATCCAATCCCATGGATTTATGACCTTCTAGACCAACTCAAGGGGGTTGAGTATTTCAGCAAGATCAATTTGAAGTTTGGCTATCACCAGGTTCCAATAGATCCTATAGATGTATGGAAGACTGCCTTCAAATCCAAGGAAGGTTTTTTTGAGTGGTTGGTCATGTCTTTCAGGTTGACAAATTACCTTGCAACTTTTATGAAGTTTATGGATGACGTCTTGTAGCCCTTCACTAACTCGTTCATGGTTGTTTATCTAGACGACATCCTCATCTTCAACAAGAGTTGGGAGGAGCACTTGCAACACATTCAGTGGATCCTTCAAACTCTATGGCAACAAAAATTGCATGCCAAATTGGATAAATACACCTTTGGAATGATCCGGGTACATATATGGGTTACATAATAGATGAGCAAGGTGTGCATGTGGATCGAGCTAAGATCCAAGTCATTTAGGATTCGTTAACCCCAACCACTCTAATAAAACTTAGCAGCATTTTGGGACTTACCAATTTTCATCAGAGGTTCGTGTTGGGATTCTCCCATATCACTTGGCCCTTGAGTCATATTACCAAGGGAAAAGTGAAAGAATTTCCTTTGCTCTACACCTGTACTCACATTTCTAGATTTGCAACAACCATTTGAAATTGAGACAGAGGCCTCCAACTATGCTATTGGTGTAGTCCTCACCCATCAGGGGCATCTAGTGGCCTATCATAGTGAGACACTTTTTAATATAATTTAGAAGCACCCCACCTATGATAAAGACATGTAATTTATCGTGAAGGCTTGCTGAAAATGGAAACATTACATTCTAGGGAAGGCCACACAGATCACCAATCTCTTCAATTTATACAAATACAAGGGAAGTTGCAAAATGATTTCCATCAAAAGTGGTCTACATACCTGCAAAAATACCACTTAAACATTAAATACAAAAATAACAACACTAATCATGTTGTAAATTGTCTCAGTCAGCCCCTAGTTGCATCAATGACTATTGTTCTCAACTCTTGTGGCCATGAGACCTGTGGATGGCCGCAACTGTACAAAGATGATCCAGAGTTCACCACCACATATTAGATGCTAATGAATAGCAAGAAATTTCTGCATTTCCACCTCTAGGATGCATTATTATGTGACTTGGGCCACCTTTGTGTTCCTTCAAGCAAGTGTGCCAAGTTGATTTGGGATGCACACTAAAGTTGGGTCACAGGACACTTTGGTGTGGAGAAATTGTGGCCGTACTACATAAGTATTTTTATTGTCCCAAACTTCAATAGGACATTGAAAATATATCAAATCCTGCACTTCCTATGCCATCGCCAATCCAACCATCAAGAAGCAAGGTCTATAGACTCCTCTACCTACTCTACTCCCAACCAACCCTAGGAATCCATCTCCATGGACTATGTGTCTGGCCTCCCTTCTACAAAGCATGGTAATGCCTATATATTTGTGGTTGTGGACATATTTTCTAAGATGTATATATTGGTGGCCTGTAAGAAGAGTATCACAACAGAGGATACTGCCAAAATTTTCTTTGAACGAGTGTGGGTACATTTTGAGATCCCACAGACCATTATATTTGATTGGGATTGCAGGTTCTTGAGCACATTCTAGTTGAGCCTACGGACACTATTGAACACCAAGCTCACCAAGTCGTCTACATTCCATCCCCGGATAGAGGTCGTCAACATGATGATAGTGCACATACTCCTCATGTATAACTCAAACCATCCACGAACCTAGGATGAGAGCCTTCCTTATGTGTAGCACAACTATAATAGAGCTCTCCATAGTTTGGCTCATCTTATTCCCTTTCAATTGGGTCTAGGATTTCCACCATTGTGTCTGATTAATGTTGCCATGCCTCATGCGACTTATACATAGACAAAATCCACACATGTATAGTCCAAGGATGATAAAGAAACCATGTTTATTGTGCATCAAACACATCTTCCAGTAGGTTCACGACATCTTGGATAAGTCTAATGCTAAGTACAAGCAGCGACATGTTCAACATCAGGTGCCACATAAGTTTCAGGTGGGCGACAAATATTGGTTACATTTGCAGAAAGAATGCCTTGTTGGAGTCCATGGGAAGATCTGACCACTCAGCTACGAACCGTACACCATCACCAAGTTGTGGGTGACTACGCTTTTGTTAAAAATAACAAGAAGAAATTCCAATTTAATTTGTCCTTGAATTAAATTGGGAATTAAATCGAAATTCTATTCTCATAGCAACTTGTAATAGTTAATTAAGTTAAATTGACTTAATTGACTTAGGAAATTTGAGTTGGAAGTCTATGTAGAGTCATGTAGAGTGATCCCTAAATTTTAGGGGCCTAGGTTGAGTTTTTTTAATTGTAATTAATTAACTCAGTCTAACTGAGTTATAGTCAGTTAAACTAGTTCTAACTTTTGGAGGAACTAGTAGGAGGTCTAGTAGTGGGGATGGGCACTAGTGCATCCTCAGTACCACACCAGTTAGCTATAGATTCACTTATAAATAACTCATGCATGTCAGTTTAGAGGAAGACTTAGTCGAGATTAGAGTTCATGGACAATGTACTATTAGTTGTATAATTTTTCAAGTTGTACAAATGGTGCATGCAATTAGTTGAAGGCCTATGGATGGATTGCGCAATTACGTAGTGTGGATTTCCGAATTAAATATGAGCTAATTCCCTCAGGAATTGTACAAGGAAGTAGGGGCTTGGTGGGTAGTAGAATTGGCTAACTATTGGCTTGAGCTGGCTTGTGAGGTGTTACACAGTAATTTGTCACCGTTGGTCACCGTCCCTGTTACCCCTGTTTTCGTATATTGGAGGATACATTCCGGGACTTGTGAGCAGTGACATAACATAAAAACATGTGCACTATGTTCCCCTGAGTATGTACTTCATGTTCCCTGAAGACACCTTCTGCAAATTATCCCTGAAAAGTTCCCTTTTTCCATTGGCGCAAGTACACAGTGTCTTACCCGCGCCAATGACTGAGATCCTCAAAAGGGGGCGCACCCATTGGCGCTCTGTCCTAGAGCAACACTCGTGCCAACTAAGTTTAGTAATGATTTTTGGCCAACGCGCACCCATATGTTTTTTCCTCTCTTATCATGAAGTTCTTTGAGGGAAAAAATCCACATGATAGAGGTCGAGAGTCATCATTTATCCATGAAAACTATCCTCAGTGGCTTTTCAAGGATAATGCCAATCCACAATGGGTGTCCTGGTACATTGTATCTTCCTCCCTTCTCCATCTATAAAAGCCTGTCCTCATGCATTAGGCAAGCTAGTTTTTGTGAGTACTGGAGTAATGCTAGAGTGATAGTAAGAGTTTTGAAGCATAGGGAGGTTATGCTGCCGGAATCTTGAGAGAGAGAAGGTCTTTTGCAAGGCATACATAGCTGCTCGCCCAGCCAGAGAATAGGTTCAATGTCAGAACCTTGG
>APFE031404687.1:134904-178976 GCA_000404065.3 Pinus taeda | reverse complement strand
CTTCTTGATATGTCTTTCTATCTTGAGAGTTTGAGGAGTGGTAATTCTTGCCAATGCTTTACAAGATATGGTCTCATTCATTTCTTCTTTCTCTGGGGTGAGGTCCTGGCGTATATCCTCTTCTTTTGAAGTTTCTTGATCCTTTTCTTCCTCATCTTTATATTCTATGTAAAATAATTTCTTCTTAGCACACTTATGACCTTTAGTGCATTTGCTCTCACAATTGTAACAAAGCCCTTTTTCTCTTTTTTCTTCCAATTGTTGTGGTGTAACCCTTGTAGGTTGTGGAAGGCTAGGAGAAACAACACTTCCATCTTCATAGTTGTGAGGGTAGAATTCATTGTTGCCATAATTTTACTTTCTAGTATGTCACAAAGCCCTTTTACTCTTTCCAATTGTTGTGGTGTTGCTCTAAAGAAGGTGTTGATCTTTGTATCCTCATAATGTGCTATCATTTTCTCTGTGAGAATTGACCATGTAAAAAGTCGTTTACGAGAACAAAGCCCTTTATACCATAAAAATTGATCCGGTTCTAAATATGAAGATGCAATACATACCTTCTGTAACAATGGTACACCATGTAGATCAAAATATTGCTCCATCTGAAGTATCCAATTTACCGGATCCTTCCTATCAAACTTCCTCATCTTGTTTTTTCTTGATTTTAGGAGCTCGGATTGTAACTTTGTACTTTCAGATCTTTAAGTTCTGCAATTGTGACTTGCAGTATTCCACTGTGTCCTCTTTCCAATGCCACCAGTCTGACCCCAATTGGATTCTCCAATGAAGAGTTATGCCAAATCTCTCACAGTGACCTGATTATAGACCTTTCCAGAAGAGCGAACTTGTATGAAGTGCCACGTGTCACTATTTGGACATTTGGATCTGAAAAATGTGTACAATAAACTACAGTCCATCCTCTTTCTGTACCTTCTTACAAAATTTCAATCCGATCCCCACAGAGAAAGTTATGACAATTTTCCCCAGGTCACCTGTTTGGAATGTAATTCAGGAGTCTGCAAAAGGACCAACTTCCACAGATCATATCTCCGCAAATATAGCACGAAAAGCTCTGAAATTCGGACCCGAGATTCAGAGTGATTTCTTCTCAAATGGGTTTATTTTGCAACTTCTAAAACATCATAGAAAAATGGTTATAGTGAAAATGCCACGATGACCTGTTTGGAGCAGTGAAACCCTAGAATCCAAAGCTCTGATACCAAATGTTATGAAACCAGCTCAAAGAAAGATAGAAAATATAAGAACAACGCCTTAGATTCAGCCTCTTCAAGGGGGAAACCTCCTTTACATTACATAAATGAACAATTCTTGGATGATACAAATGAAAAGACCTCCTTTCTATATATAGGAGTCTAAGGGTCATTATATAATCAAAGCCTACATAACAATAATAATGTAAGGGCACAATAGTAACAATAGTGGGTTTCTATGGGGCACAATAGTAACAATATGGGCACTACATGGGTACATCAATATAATAAGAGGGTTGTACTAATAATAATAAGGGGTTACACTAGTAGTATAGGGGCCTAACATGCTATCTACTTGTCCCTTCCACTTCTACTGTTCCAGGTGTAGGTACCATTCACTACCTGTATGTCCACCAGGTCCATTTTGTTTATGGTTTCTAGGAAAGCTTCAGAATCTCTATCGAAATTTTGTATGCCTCCTTTCTTTTTTGATAGGTTGAGGATCATATTGAAGTCCCCCCCTATGATTTGAATGGATGGAGTATGTTCTCAAGAGTTCTCATGATAGACGATAACATTTGAATCCTTTCATCTTCCCTATGGGGTCCATAGATGTTGTTTCCAAAAATAGTTTATGTGGTTCCTGATGGGTCACATTAATAGATATCTTTTGGAGTTCATTGTGCTATCCTCCAATGCTTTAAACTCTCATTTTCTCACATTAGTTCACATTTTAAGACAGAATATGATTATTAGGAAGAGTAAAAGGTTTTTATCACATTGTATGTCCTAATGTGATTAATATGCAAGGCATAGAAGCATTTTTGGAGATATTTACCATGCAAGGGCTTCATGGAGACACCTAGAGAGAATATAGGGATGTTGTCCACCTCATTAACTCCCTAACTCAAATTGAGATCACGGAGTCCTCTCCACGAACTCGAATTCACTAGCAGCCAAGGAACTCTAAGTGAATGACAAGGAAAAAGGGAACCATATCCACAAATTTCAAGATTTTGGAGGGGAGTATTCCTCCTTTCAAGGAAGCTACCCGCCAATCATTTTTATATAAGTAAGCCTATTGAAAGGCTCATTGTGATTGAATTTTTTGTTGCAGCTAAGAGTAACTACTGAGGCTAGTGATTGAAAATATTATTCTTAAATTTCATCTGATGTATGATATTATTATTTTCTGTTAATGAGAAGCTTACCACTAATCTACA
The DNA here is from genome assembly GCA_000404065.3 of Pinus taeda. NCBI lineage: Eukaryota > Viridiplantae > Streptophyta > Pinopsida > Pinales > Pinaceae > Pinus > Pinus taeda. The sequence goes on along the minus strand of APFE031404687.1, from coordinate 176,542 downwards.
TCTGATTTAGTTTGGAGGGCTGAAACCCTTGGGTTTGGGCCGAACCCAGAGGATTTAGTCTCTCTTTTGTATTTTATTCTTGTTCTTGTTTCAAGGAATTGTAGTCCTTCTCTTGTTTTAGTAGATGATATAGCATAAAAAATTGTGATTGTAGGATTTCCTATCACCTCTCTTGTGGGAAGAGTGATTGGAATGATTAACAATCACAATCCAAAAATATTTGTTTATGATTTATTCGAGTTGGATAGATTTTAGTTTCGATCCTTTTTCATGCTTGTCCTATACAACTTAGGATTTAGTTTCATTTGTTTAGTGATCATGGTAGTGTTGTGGGATAAAATAGATTTTATTTAAATTCAACTCATCTTCTCCATGTTAATTTATTTCATTGTGTTATTGGCCATTTCATTCATGTATTTGGCTAGCTGCATGGATTGTGTTGATCTTCAGAGGTGGGCATACCTTCCCACATTCACTTGGAATTCTCAATCCTCCTCCTAGGAACCTAGTACTTCTCCCAACCTCTGTCTCCATAATCACTTTGTCAAGGCAAATAAGAGGCACCATGGGCATCAACATTGGTGCAAGATAGACCTCCGAGAGTTGCTAGGCTTGGCCAAGGGGCTACCACAACCTTCACTTATTACCTTCTACCTCCATCCACCTCTTTTCACCTCTAAGACACCACTTCCATCCTTAAAACTCTCTTGGACCCCCTCCTGTAGCAAAATAGGGCCTCTTGTAGCAATACATACCATCTTGTACCACCTCCTTTATCTTTGATTTCTTCAACTAGCTTTTCTCCAAACTTAGACTCTGGCCTAGTTAAGTTGAATAATAGCCCCACATTATGGCTTGATGATTAGGGAAGACCTTAGGAGGACTCCAACCTCATCCTTCCATCACTGCAACCATCAGATAGAAAAATAGAGTTAGATTTAGCATTTTTTTCTTCATAGGCATGTTGAATATGTGATTTCTCAATTTCAACAAGTGTGACTAGATAAATGATGCATGCAAGTTAGTTTATTAATTTGAATCAACCGTGCAAGTAGATTAGGTGAGTAATTTCTGCAAATAAACTAGTTATTTTCCTTATGCAATTTCAATTAGCATTTAAATTTGATGAATGGTAAGCATAGTAGTATGATTTATTTCTGCCACTAAATTAGCCTATTTTCCCTATTGAAATTTCAATTAGCATTTACATTTGATGAATGAAATTTTCACCTTGGTAGTAGAATCATGTGCATTTATGCTTTCATAAGAGGTTTTGACTACAATTAGTTGGAGGAATGGTCTTTGAATACCCTGCTCGGATTTCATGAATAAGAGTGACATGGGTAGAAGCTAACCTACTATGCATATTTCAATATCACCTCTAATTTTAGATAAACCCTAGGTTGATACTTAAAGTTGAAAAGCCCTTGTGAGTTGCAACATCCTTTGAAATACTAGGGCTCATCACTTTTCGGTGTCGTTGTCTGGGAGGTGTCTAAGTAGGTGTTGTTTCTTCTTAATAATTGCTTGTTCTTTTCTGTTTTTCAACATTCTTTTTTCTTTGAAAAAAAAGTGAAAAATTAAAAAGGAAACCTTTTTCTTTCATGCCTTACAGGAGTAGGAATAACCAAGGGAAATTCTTTGCAAAAACCCCCACCTCATCAAACAATCAACCTTCATTCTTCTTTGGTGACTGTGAACTTCCCTCTCTGACTATAGGGGAGTTGGAAAACCCTTTAGGAGGTCCACCTAAAATTTTTGAAGAACCTATAAGAGAAGAAGAACCTATCTCACCTACTGAAACTATGGTTGAAAACCAGAAAAATGAGATTTCCCTACCAGAGAAACCAATGGAGAGGCTATAATTAAAAATATAAGCCTTGTTTCCCCTCGACATTTCCATGACCTAACCTCTGAAGATCCTAACAACCTCATGTTTGAGTTTGTTTTTATGTGTAGGACCTACGACTATGCTTCTATTGACATGAAGCTACAGTTGTTTCCTTCTACCCTCAAAGATGCAACCTTGCGCTAGTTTATAAGTCTACGTGGAGGAAACATCACTATCTAGGCCTAAATGCAACAAGCCTTCAATGAAAAATACTGGGATTATTGTAGGTCCAAAGAAACAAAGGAAGAAATCCTTAGGATGACCCTTAGATGTGATGAATATTTGTAGGATTATGAGGAAATGTTTCAACTAAATTATAAGAGGGCCAACTGTACCCTTGATCCTAAGTCACTCAATCTAGTTCTTCCCTAAGGGATCACAGAAGATGTCATGGAAACCATCAACATGCTATCAAGAGGAGATATATACCAATTTCCTTATGATGGCATCAAAATTGTATTCAAGAATCACTCTAGGGATGATAGGAAGAACGGTAGGTCTAGGCAAAGCTTGGTCAGTTCCTCTTCCTCCACAGCAACCATCAAGCTTGAGATAGTAAGTATGTTGGAAGATTTTAAGAGTGAAAAGTGCCATTCCTTTTCCTCGTAGATATATACTATGCAAATAAAAAGAAAGAAAGAAGAAGTAGAGAGGGCACTTGCTATATTTTTCCCTAGGTGTACTAAAAGACATCCTAGGAATGAATGTACACTTAATGTCATAGATGTTTGCTTAGTCCATGAGGAGAATCATGCAATAGATAAATGTCCCTCTCTACTAGGTCTAAAGGTTGTATACCTAGGGGGGTAGAAGGTGGGTCCTATCAGTTGTGCTTCATTCACCAAAGGAGACCTCGATGTCCTTGGGCATATCAATAAGGAATTCAAGGTGCACATTATCCTCACTAAAATCCAAATCAAAATGAACCTTTCCAGCCTTGGTACCCTTCCTCTCATCCATCATGGTCCACACCTCCTCCTTGGTCTTATACTCCTCAATATCCTCCTCAACCTATCAACCCTCATTTTCAGCCATACCCACACCAACCTTCCCAATGGGGTAACCCCTCACTAGGGTGGAGGCCTCAAACCACCAAAATTCCTATAAAGGAAAATTTTAAGGATGGAAATTTATCTTAAATTTTAGAAACCATGGTGAATCTTACTAATCCCTAATATGCAAATTATAAAATGTTTGGCAATATTTTTGTAAAATTATTTAGATTTCTAATTATTTTATATTAGTATATATGAAAATTTTGTGATTTTTAATGTAAAACCATTTTATACTATAGAATGTGGGTGAATCACTTTTTTAAAAACTAGAAATTTGTGAATCGTCTTTTTGGAAACAAACATGGAAATTAGCCCACCTGCAAATATTAGCCCGTACAATTATCCCTGGTCCTACTTTACTACCTCCACCTCAACCTCAACCACAACCCCCTCACCAAAATCCACCTAAGAAACCTTAAATTCCTGCTCAACCCAATCTAAACCTGAAAAACAACCAGGCACAATAGGTTTACAACGAGGAGATATCCTACCCTGCTTATGTTGTGGAAATCCAAGAGATCCAACTTAGGTATGGGAAGGTGATCCCATATAATCACCCACCTTCTCCATAAGAATAGCTTGAATAAGAAAAGGAGGAGAGTCTCCCTCAAGTCATTGTACCTCCTTATCCCAAAAGGTTGGCCTGCCATAAATAACACACCCCAGAAGAGGTTGAACTCTTGCAGGAATTGAAGAATTTGTGTGTCAATATAACCCTTCTCCAAGCCATCAAAGATGTTCCCAGTTACAACAAGATTAGCAAGGAGGAATGTTTCAAAAGGCTTGGGAGAAGAAGAAGAGGTAACCCCATAATAAATGTCAATGGAGAACTGTTTAATCTGATGCTTGGGAAGGCGATCTCTCCAAAATACTTGGATGTTGGTAGCCCAGTAGTGGATGTGCACATTGATGTAATTATGATCCCTAATACTTTGATTTATCTTTGGGTTACGATCAATGTAATGACCAGGGAAACCATGTTGAAACTAAATCTCCAAGGGGCTTTGATGAAGACCATTACAGTGTTGCAGCTTGTAGAAAAATCCATAGTATCCCCTGAAGGAGTTATTGAGGATGTCATGGTTTCCATTGTCTCCTCGGAGTATCCCACTGATTTCTTGGTCGTCTAGCTCAAAACCAAGTTTAATGGATATCCTCTAATTCTAGAAATACCTTGGTTGTCCACTACTAATGCCTACATTAGTTGTAAGGTTGGGGACATGACTATAAAAAATTGTCATTTATCAAAACAACTTGTGACGTATCCTCCTGCTCAGCCTTCTGTTGAGCAGGATTTACCCTTATGGTTAGAGGAGGAGGAAGAGGAATAATTTCATCCGACATCCCTCTGACCAATCTGCACTCTAGACACTATTATAGGAGTGATGTATCTTGATGAAGATGACCTTATTGACCATATCTTAGATAATCGACCTCCCACTACCACACTAATTTATGAAATGATGAAAGAATATGAAAGAAGACCTTGTACTATTTGTGCTTTGTTAACTCTTGTCTATCACATGCCAAGATTCTATAGGTTGGTCCCTCTAGAACTCCAAATATCAACCCCCCTTCTCTCCGTCAAGTAGGAAGAACAATTGTGCAATGTACTGATACAACATCTCGATGCTTTTTCTTGAGATTATAAGGAAATCACATGTGTGCATCCCTCAGTTTTTACTCATCATATATATATTAAGGATGGATTCAAGCATGTATGGAAACCACAAATAAGGATGAACCAATGTTTTAAGGACATTGTGAAAGAAGAATTGCATAAATTACTAGATGCAAGGTTCATATACCCCATTTTAGATAGTGAGTGTGTGTCACCTCTTATTTTAGTACTGAAGAAAAATGGGAAGTGGAGGATTTGTGTTGATTACTGAGAAATTAAAAAGGCTACAAAGAAGGACCATTTTCCTTTTCCCTTCATCGACCAAGAGCTAGATGGCCTTGCAGGAACAAAATTATTCTCCTTCCTGGATAGATTTAGTGGATATAACCAAATCTAGATCAACCTTAAATACCAAGATAAGATCACATTTACATGTCCCTGGGGTACCTTTTCCTGTAGTGTCCTTCATTGCTAAACTTTTTCATGAATCTCTTGACATATACATGGATGACTTCACTCCGTATGGATGTGACTTCCAATAAGCTCTTTCTAATATGTGTAAAGTATTAAAGAAATGCATTTAAATGAATCTTTCATTGAGTCCTGAGAAATGTGAATTCTTGATGAATGGAGGGACTATCCTTGGCCATTCCATATCCAAGGAAGGGATACAAGTTGAACCAAAAAAAAATTCCATCATTAAAATGATCCTTATCCCTTAAAAAAACAGATGTCATGGATTTTTTGGGATTAGTTGGGTATTATAGAAGGTTTATCAAATACTTTATTAAACTGGCTTCACCCTTATTTGGATTTCTAGCTAAAGATTCAGATTTTCGTTGGACAAGGAATTGTCAAGAAGTCTTCCAAGTACTGAAAGAAAAGTTTACCACTACACCCATCCTTAGGGGTCCCAACTTGGCATTACCTTTCCATATACACATAGATGTGTGAAACAAAGCTATACGGGCAACCTTAAGACAAGTGGAAGCCAAATTTTCTTATGTTATCTATTTCATCAGTGAGAACCTTTCTAAAGCTAAGTTGAATTATACAGTCACTAAAAAGGAACTCTTGATTGTGCTACATTCTTTAAACAAGTTTAGGCATTATATCACTGGCTATCCAACTTTTGTTGACACTGACCATGCAACCATTAAGTATTTAATGAATATCCCTGATGTCAATGCTAAGATAATTGTATGGTTTTTATTATTACAACAATTTGATTTGATCATTATTGATAAACCAAGGAAAGAGAATGTGGTTGATTTTTTTTTTTGTCAAGACTAACCTTGCCTACAAGAAAGGAAGAAATGGTGGATGATCAACTTCCTTATGAACATCTCTTTGCCATCTCGGTGATTTCTCCTTGGTTTGTTGATATATCCAACTACTTGGTTGTTGTGAGGTTCCCTCCTAATATATCCTCCAAGGAGAAGAGAAATATTGTCAGGAAACGTGACCCATTCACTTGGATTGGGGGGGATATTTCCCTATTAGGACTAGATTAGATCTTGAGGAGATGTGTGAGGGAAGAGGATGTCTTTGACATCCTCTCAGCATGCCATGATGGCCCCTTTGGGGGCCACTTTTCTGCTATTAGGATAACCTTCAAAGTTCTATAATCAGGTTATTATTGGCCCACTTTACACCAAGATGCAAGAAGGTACACTATCAGGTACGATCAGTGCCAAAGGATGGGAAAACCCACACCCAAGGATGAAATTCCCTTACAAGCTCAAGTGACTTTAGAGTCATTTGAGAAGTGGGGCATGGATTTCATTAGACCTATTGATCTCCCATCAAGAAAAAAGAGATATATCAGTGTGTGCAATGATTAATTGACTAAATGGGCTAAAATAAAGAAAGTAAAGGCAACAACTGAGAAAACGGTGGATGAATTTTAGAGGGAAAGCATCTTCTACAAATTTGCTTTTCTAAGTCATCTGTCACCGATCAAGGAGTACAATTTACATCAAATATGATTGAAGATCTCAGGATGAAACACCACATCAATCACAGGACATGCACTGCCTATCACCCTCAAGAAAATGGGTAGGTGGATGTCACAAATAAAGAACTGGAGAAAATTATTACCATGTTTGTTAGCAACATCGGAAAGGATTGGGTAAACAAACTTGTGGAAGCCATTGGGGCCTACAACAACACTTTGAAGAAATCCAATGGATTTACCCCATTTGAACTAGTCTATGGGAAGAAGGCCCCGTTGTCTATTGAATTTGAATATAACACCTTAAGGATAGCAACCCAATTAGACTTGGATCTCACTATATCACAACTAGAGTGGCTTCTCCAACTTAATTGTCTAGATGAATTTTGTTTTCGAGGTAATTTCGAACCAATTAATGATATATATATATAATATATATATATATAGTATATATATATATATCTATATATATATATTTCACTATGCCCTTTGAATCACTTCAAACAGATTTAAAAAAAAACTCGTGCAAATTTAAAAATACACACCTTTTAAGAGCTTGATTTTGATCATGTTGATAAGGCTAAACTTGAAACTATTGTAAGTCTATGATTTTGCCCTCCCAATGTTTTAAATTTCTTCCTGAGATATCCAACTGTGCCTTCTTTCCAATTCCAAAACTTAGATCGAAATTGGATTCTTCAACATAATGTTATGCAAAATATCCCATGATGACTTGATTATGGACTAGTTCAGTAGACCTAACTTTTATGGGATGAAATGTATCATTGTTTCAACCTTTTGCCTTGAAACTTGTACCCAAAAAACTATATCTTGTGCACTTTCATTCAATTTTTATGGAATCAAAATCTGATGCTCTAGGATAAATTTATGACGATTTTCCCCAAGATGATTGTTTGAGACTAAATTCTAGAGTATATAGAAACCCTAACTTCCTTGGACCATAGCTTTGAAAATATATTGAACCAAGGTTTGAAATTGTAACTAGATGTTCATTGAGATTTCAGCTCCAGATGGTAACAATTTAATTGTCTGAAGCTTCACTAAAAAAAATTATAGCGAAAATGCCACAATGATCTGTTTGAAGCAACAAAATCTTAGAACGTAGAGCTCATATACCAAATGTTATGTAACCAGATCAAAATAACATAGAGAAATAATAAAAAATAGATCAATGACTATATACTAAACCACGTTGAGGGGGCAAGCTCCCTTTACATCACATAAATTAACAATTTTTCGATGATTCAAATGACAAGATCTCCTTGGGATATATGGAAGTCTAAAGGGTCAAAATATAATTAGGGCTTACATAACAATAATAATGTAAGGGATCAAAAATACCAATAGTGGGTTTCTATGGGGCACAAAAATAACAATATGAGGGCTACACTAGTATTATAGAGACTTAACAATCTAGGACATACTTTTTAAATAAAGAAACATGAAACACATAATGGACATGCATATATGTTGGTAATGAGAGCCTATATGCAATTGGAACAATCCTTTCCAAGATCTCAAAATGCCCGTAAAACCTAGTTTCCAACTATAACTAGCTCCCCAATTTTAATGAAGTCTTCCTGGATTTGATTTTGAGGAAAGAATGTTCACCATCTCTGAATTCACTATTTATCCTACACTTATTTACATAGATTTTCCACCTAGCATGGATAGCCTTCAATTTTTGTTTAATTTTCACCCCATTCCCTTTCATTTCCTTGAGAAACTCTAGCCCAAAAATGGCCCTATCTACTGGATTGTCCCAACTCATAGGTGCATTGCACTTATTTCCATATAAATAATCAAATGGGATCATCTTCAATTATGCTTAGTACCCATTATTATATGAAAATTCAAACAAGTGAAAATATTCCTCGCATTTTGATGGTTTGTCCATCAAATGCATCCTCAAAATATCGTTAACTACTTGATTAACCCTCTATTTCTATCCATCTTACTCTATGTTTGATGTTGTATTGAATTTAAATTTGGTTGCAAATTCATTTAAGAATCCCTTCCAAATGTTTGATGCAATCTTGGGAACATTATCTAAAATGAGCATGTTAGGAACTCCATGTAACTAGCAGCATTTTTCATTTAAATTTGAGTAATATTTTCTTGCTTGTGTTGTGATTTCAATAGTTTGAAATCTTGTAGTCTTAGTATATTCATCCACCACCACCATGATGGAATCATGTTACCTCACATCCCTAGGCAATTTTGTAATAAAAGCAATTGAAAAACCTTCCAACTTCCACCTAAGAACCGGTATTAAATGGAGCAATTCAATTGGATTCGTATGTTTATCCTTTACCTTTTGCGTTGTAAATACCTAGGTATGTAATTAACCATTTACATTTTTATACATAGCCAAAAATATTGACATTTTATAGTTGAAATTGTTTTCTAGTACCATGGATGCCTAGCATAGGATACTTTATAGATATTATTCAACATCATTTTTCTCATTTTTTGATAATTTCACACATAAATTCTACCCTTGTACATGGGAAACCCATCCTCCTTTTGTTTGTAATATTTATGTTGTGGTTGTAAAATAATCTTGATGCAACTTGTCTTTGATTTTCATGTACTGCTAATACGAATTTGTGGCCTCTAAAATTATAAATTTCAAATCATATTTATAAATATTAATTACAATAACGTGCACCCATTCTTTAAGTGCCTTAGCCAACTTGTTTTCCTTCCCTTTTATGTTATTTCTTTCAAAGTGGTAATTAGCTAGAAATTCCAGCCACCTAATTTTCTTATAATTGAAATTTGGTTGTCCAAACAAATACTTCAAACTACTATTTTATATTCTTAGTTCAAACTTCTTTCCATGAGGTATATCACATGCCTCTTCTTCATGAGGACTCCTTCAATACCATCCTTTCATTCATTAATGTACACAATAAATTCTTCATTTGGATGAACTATATTTATAATAGGTGCACTTGTCAAAAACTTCTGAAAATATTGAAAAGCCTCTTCACATTCCTCGGTCCACTCAAGTTTTACACAATTCTTTTCAAAAGAAGAGTTTGATTGTGCTATTATTGAGAACCACTCAATAAATTATCTATTGTAGCATACTAATTCTATAAAGTATCTGACCTCTATAATATTCGTTTGTGCTAGCCACTCACTAATTTCCTTGATATTCTTTGCGTCCACTACCACACCTTCCTCTAAGATTATGTGTCCCAAATAACGAATTTGTCATTGATAGAATGAGAATTTGCTTGATACAATTATAATTCTATTCAGACAATTAATTATACAATTATAATAATCTTGACCATGCTTTATGAAATTTATTATACTTCTTTTTAAAGTGCTATCGACATCCTAATAACATTCTAAAGAAGGAATATTATGGAAGGTTGTGATACGCCTATGCTTTTATTTTAAAATATGTGATTATTTTTAGACCATTTTTTATTATTTTTTGAACTTAATAGATATGAAGGACAAGATTTGAATTGACTAATTAATTAAAATTTATATTGTTAATAAATTATTTGATTTTGAGAAACATTGGAAATGAGCACATTAGTAATAGAGACTTCCTACTATTCTAGAAAAATATTAAGTGGTCAAGTCTAGATGGTGGTCCTTCCCAAATATTCTCTTAAAAACCCCAGGAGAAAACTATTATTTCAAGAACAACATAGTGGGAGAGAAATATTATGCTAGGTGAAAATTAGAACTTAGTTGGAGAGAAATGCTAAGCTCGATTAAAATCAAAAGAAAAGCACAACAGGAGACAAAGGTGTGCTTTAAAGGAGAAATAAAATACCTTTTCCTAAACAAAAAGAAACGTGTTAGCTAATTAAAGGGGTGTGGACCCTAAAAGTAGGACATTGTTCAAGAAAATATGCCGGGAAGAAATTATAAAAAGAACCATTAAGGAATACATAAGGGGTTGTTATTCTTGCAGGTAAGAAGTCTGAGTTTCGGGGGAGTTGCTGGTTTTGGCACGCTGGTTGGGAGGAACATGATCTCTCCCAAAGTTTTCCAAACAAGCTATTCTGGTTAGAAAATTTTAATTGTGTTAATGAATATTTGTGAAGCAATACAAGATCTTCTTTTATTACATTCACATGTTTTATAAATATATTTTTATATGTCTAAAATCGAAAGGAAAGATATGGGTTCCTCATATTGAATCGGGATTTGGAAGTATTATGATATTTATACATATAATGATATGAGTTAGTGGATATATGACTGGATATGTTAGAGAAAGTATCTCAAACACTCCCTATTTATTGATGCATGAGGAATATATATATAGCAAAAGTAATTATATATTTGGATTAAAATCAAAAGGAGATTATATTAAGACAGGTTGATCTGTTTTGAGAAGACCTAATACGATGGTATTGAAGAATATTATGAAAGCTAATTGTTGTATGATGTGATGATTTGGTAAGTATCTATAGCTAAATTATTTAAACATCGAAGAGATGGTAATGAATAGAATATGAAAGCCAACATAAAATATGGTTAAGTATGGGGAGTATGCATGCAAACTTATAGAAAGTGGTAAGTACAAAATAGTACTACTATGGCTAAGTCAAACAAGTATTCAATGAATTCAGTAAGGAAACATGGAATAGAAAGGAAATATGTTTAATGTAGTAATAGTAGCATGCAGATTGTCTAAGGAGACATTTCTTATGATACACTATAATTCTAGTATTTTGGGAAAATAGGAGTTGTTGTCCCTTATGAAACCAATTTCTTGGTTGTGTAGAAATTGTGCTTAAGACATTAATGTTTATTATTTATGTCACTTATTTATATGCTGTATCCTCAAGTGAAGGACCTAAAAGACATAGTTCTTAACCCTTAATACTTAGGTGATATGAAAGTCTCAGAATACCATTTGATTGCTGAATATGAGTGCTGAGTGGATAATTCTTTGAGAAGTTCGAGACAATACGTTGTTTTACACAGAAACTATTATCTATAACACTTTGGGAAGTTAGAGACAATATGTTGTTTTACACAGAAACTATTATTAGTAACTTAGAAGAAATGTAGAAGTAAGGGTTTTAAGTATATGAGTACCCTTTTAAGGAATTTTAACTTCACTCACATAAGTAAACAAAGAGCTACAACTTCATTACTATACTTAAAGAAAAGAAGACAATGATGAAACATAACAGAGAAGTTACAAAATCATACCCAACAATGTGTGGAAAACTTCTAATTCTTTCATTAATCAATAGGTTATCAAAAATACAGTAGCCTAGTCTCCAGGTTCTTCAAAATTCGAACCCTTTTTCTATAATTTTGTCTCTTTTTATACATCATGTGACAGTTGATAATCACCAAAACTGTCAAACTACTTAACTATCTCCTAACTGTTTAAAGTAAAAATCATTATAGAATATTACATTAAAGGGTAAAAGACACCTCATTCTCGAGAAAATAAAACAACAAGATGTAACTGAAATTATGGTTGCTTGTTGTTTGGCTCTATGGCTTGACTACTGATGAAGTCTCTCTATAGATGTTCTGATAATAGTTAAATTGTTTTAACACAACAAACTACATCTTTACAAAACTCTATGTGTAAACTTGGGCCCACGTATGTATCGAAAATGTTCTGATTGGCTAAAACATAAAGAAACCCTTATAGCCCACATATATATCGGGAGTGCTCTGATTGGCAGAAACACAAAGAAACCCAATCAATCACCGTTCCTTTGGAGTTTTAGTCATCCACCTCTATTTCTAGTTATTCAGCTAAAACAACGTAATTGGTTGATTTATGTGGAATATGGCTTACCACAGAACTAAAAATAACTTAGACTTTGGTTCATAAACTTATCACACCTGCCTTTTCCACAAACCTTTTCCTTCCCCACGGACCCGATATGGAAACAAAACTTCAATTTAAAGATTTCTCAAGTCTAAAATTTATAACAAATTTTGTGCACTTTTTGACGCGATAACGTCGGATCTCGTCGCTTCTTGATGAGCGGCTGTGGTTAATCTGGACTTCAACAGATTAAGTCACATTCTATAAGCCATCGTGTCTAATTTCCGAATTAAACATCATTCTTGTTAACTGCGCAATTGCTGTCAGATCTGCCTTCTTCAAGCGGACGACCCTGATCAACTAAGGTGTTAACCCGATTTTATAACTTCTCGCGTTTGACTTATAATTGATCCTCATGCTTGTTAACCGCGCAACCACCGTCAAATCTATTGCTTGTCGATCAGACGGCTCAGACCTTTGGCCGAGTTTCTCACATTCAAAAGCTGTCAATAAAACAAAACAACTCATTTCTTCTAAATTTCCGCATTTTCTCTTATTTCTATTATAACATAGTATTTGATTTTTTTCCTTTTTGCGATAAAATTGAAAATAAAATTAAAAGGAAAATGGATGCTACAACATCTGTCTCCACCTGGGGATAGTGATTTTGCTATAGAAGCACTAAGAATCACAGATCAATGCCTTCACCTCAGGCATGGAGTCACATATTGCTTAACCAAATTAAATTCTATGGAATTTGTATAATGAATTAACTCTAGTATCTACAATGATAGGATGCTTATGTTTTAGAACTGGAAGTAATGTTTTAGGTAGTGCCCATTGACAGGTAGTTGTAAAGATTCACCATCAAGATTCTCCAGTAAGAATGTATTATTTGCCCTTGCTTCTATGATCCTGAATGGGCCATACTAGAGAGGACCAAACTTTCCATGTTTACCCTTATCTTCTCTTCTAGTATCCCACCTTAATACCAGGTCTCCAACTTTAAAATCAATTTCTCTGGCTTTTCTGTCAAAAATACTCTTCATCTTTGATTGATACATAATCAAATTTTCTCTTACCTTATCCCTGCTTTCACTTAATTCCACTACCTTATGCATCCTTATTGTCAAAGCATTGGGTTCTTCTTTTGCCTCCAGAATCATTGCAATCACAGGCTTCACAAGTTGACTAGGGAATAGAGTTTGAGTTCCATACACTAACTGAAAAGGTGATTTGCATGTAGACCTTCTTGTAGTTACTCGAACATCCCATAGAGAAAACTTAATTTGGAATCCCAGTCTTTCTAATTTTCTGCAATAGTTTTCTTAAGGATGTTCATCAATGTTTTGTTAGTGGATTCAACCAATCCATTTCCCTATTGATGATAAGTTATTGAATGAGATAAAATATCATTATACTTCTAACAAAAAGCAACAAACTTACTTGAACTAAAGAATTGAGCATCATCTATTATGACTTTGACAGGGCATCCAAATCTGCTAAAAATATTTTCCTCTAAGAACTTCATCACCACCTGGTCATTTTCCCTTTTAGTAGGTATAGCTTCTACCTACTTGGTGAAATAATCAGTAGCTGTGAGAACCCACTTGTGCTGTCCACTTGAAGGTGGGTTAATCTCTCCAACAAAATCTAGTCCCTATTATCTGAATTATTCTTCTTTGAAGACTGGGATCAAAGGCAAAGGAGCTAACCTCTTCTTCTCAGTTAAATGCTGACACTTCTGACAACTTCTGACAAACTTTATGTATCACCAAATAGGGTGGGCCAATAAAACCCTCCCTGAAGGATTTTATGTGCAGTAGCTTTCCAAATATAATGTCCACCACATAACGTCTCATGATAATATTTAATGGTCTCTGTAAATTCATCCTCTGTTAAACATAACAATAAAGCTCCCATGGGATCCTTCCAATACAATCTACCCTCAACAATCACATATGGCTGTGCTTTAATTTTTAATGCTCTATATTTTGTTCTATCCAAGGATTGAGGACAAGAGAGAAAACATAAATAATGGACTATGTGCTTGTACCATTCTAAACATAAAAACTTATATCTAACCTTCATACCCAGATTTGATTTTTCTTCACCTTCTTCATTATTTCCTCATTTGCAGGAGTTAGATAATTGATTCCTGATGCTTGAAAATTTGACTCTGTCAAAATCTTTGCTAATCCATGCCCTTTTGCCAGCTTTGTGGGCTTTATGTCCAGGTCCTACTCTTGAATCTTAGCTATCCATTTCCCTCTTTTTCATTCCACATCACTCTGGACTAAGACATCCTTTATTGCAACATTTCACACATAAGCAATGATCCGTGACTATAGCAAATAAGTCCTGAAGGCCTTTAGGGATTTTACCAAATCATATACCTATTTTTCAAGAATATTGTACTTTAGTTCAACATCTCTGAGAATAATACTAAAGAAAGAAATTGTATGCTCCTTTTCTTCATCGTTTTTCTATAACAAAACAACAACTATTGAATTAGGTGATGCAAATGAAAAAACTTGAAAAGGCTTTTGGTAATCAGGGCTAATTAGAATTGGAGCTGCCTGTAATGCTTCTTTAATCCTGGAGAATGAATCTTTGTCTTCCTTGGTCCAATGCACTCCATTCTCCTTCTTCAACATATTGATAATTTCTTTTACAGTTTCAGCATAATTGGACACAAATCTCAAAAAGTTTATTTTTCCCAAAAAATTTTGAATGTCTTTCTGACTCCTGGGAAAGTGTATTTTTTTCACAACTTGCACCCTTGTCGGATCTATCTTCAGTCCATCTCTAGAAACAATGTGCCCCAGCAGTTTGCGCTCTTCTAGGGCAAAAATAGACTTCTTAGGATTCAAGGAAAGTCCAAATTTTCTACATTTCTCAAAAGTCTTTTTAAAATGGTCCAGATGCTCCTCATCATACTTAGAGAAAACAGTGATGTCATCCAAGTATATCACTACAAACATATCCCCTACAAATGCAATGTTCATAGCCCTCTGAAATGTTGCACTTACATTCATCAACCCAAAAGGCATTCGAGCATACATAAAATCTCCCAAAGGAGTTATGAATGCAGTCTCTTTCTAATATTCTTTATCAACAACCACCTAGTTATACCCAGAGAACCCATCTAGCATGGACATTCTGAATGATCCTGTTACCTTCTGCAACACATGGTCCATTTTAGGTAACAGATAGTTATCTTTTAAGGAAGCACTATTGAGATTTCTAAAGTCCACACATAGCCTTATTTCTCCATTTCTCTTCCTTACAGGCACTAAATTGGCCACCCAATCAGAGTACCTGAGTGGAACTATTATCCTAGCATCAAGCAGCTTTTTGACTTCTTTCTCAATCAATGGTAAAAGTAGAGGGTTTATCTGTCGAAGTATCTGCTTAAATGGTTTAATCCCTTCTTTCAAAGGAATATTGTGTTGAATAATACTTACATCACATGTTTTGAGATCCTCATAGGACCAAGAAAAAACAACAATATAGTCCTTGAAAAGCTTAATATATCTCTCCTTATAATTAAGTGGAACTCCATTAAATAATTTAACTAACCTGGGCTCCTCCTGGGTTCCAATATTATGATCTTGAATCTGCTCATCCTATGGAATTTTCTCTTAACTAACAACTACATCATTGGAGTTAAAAAGTCTTTCAAGAGGGACAAGTCCCCTTGGCATAATATTATATTTCAATTGAATAATTTTTTGATTAACTATAGAATCTTTCAAACAACTACTTCTGCACCTTTTGCCGCTTCATCTTCATCTTGATCAATCTCTATGCCCTGAAAATCTTCAATCATAGTCAAGATTTCCTTAATGTACTAATCATATTAAAAAACCTTCCAGTGCTTTATATTATTTGGAATAGAAGGCTTATGCCCCATTTCAACCTCATATCTTAGCTTTGGATTAATAGGAGGCCTAAAAGTACTAGCAGTCATAGCCAAAGAGTCTGCTAATCTGTTTCCATCTCTTGGAATGCACTGAATGTTGAAAGCCTCAAAGAAGTTCTCAACCAAATCACACACTTCATTTCTGTATGCCCTAAGCCTAGGGCGTTTTGTCTGACAGTGGTTCTTTATTTGCTTTATAATCAGCTTTGAATCTCCAAAAACAGAAATTGACTGGACTCCCATTTTTTTTCTTTTTACAGCACAATGATCAAGGATTCATATTCTACCACATTATTTGTTGCTTTGAATTCCAATTTAAAATAAAAAGGGAACATATTACCTTGAGGTGTGATTAGAAGGAAACCATCACCTGTTCCTTCTTTAGAATAGGTTCCATCAAAGAAGCACTTCCACACCCCTTCTATTTGTAGCTCTGTATTTACACTGGCTGAAGTAAGCTGCCTCTGGTTATCTTCAACCAACTCTGCATTGTCATGGAGAATGAAGCAAGAAAATTCATCTTTCTCTTGGCTATATACAGGTGAATTACTTGCTCTATTCATTATGATTGTCTTTACAAATCTTGTTTCTCTGTACGACCTCCTTTATTCTCCACCAAAAACTGGTATGACAACATAAGTAAAATCTAGTTTCAAAAAACCACCCAATTTAGGCCCCCATGACCTAGATAGCAACACTCCAAACCTAGCAAGGATATCTTCTACCACTACATCCATTACCATGTTTCTCGCCGGGATCTGGGCTAGTGACACCACCATATCTTTAATGACCCCCAGACACTTGAATTTATTTGAATCAAAAGAATACAAGTCTCTATAAGGTTTAGTAACTTGTAGGTTTAGTTGTTTCATCACTAATAATGGCATAAGGTTATGTGAAGCTCCTGAATTAAACATACAATTATGCAAGAGGAAATCATGAATCAATAAAGAAATGTAGAAAGGAGGTGTTGAAGAATCTACCTCCTCCACATGTGGACCAAAAACCACTACTGGCTTATCTTCTTGCAGATTCACAGTGCCATTTATATTTACATTCTCTTTTAGATTAATAAACTCAACAATATCCCTTTCATAAACTGGTGTTTTAACCAACTCTATGAGGGACACTTGAATTCTGATTTTTTCTAATTCTTTGGTGAGACTAAACACATGAACCTCTTTAGTACTTCTTTAATTTTCATATTCACTTCTTTTCATCACTGAAACCTCTTGTGGAATGGAAAAAAGCTTTTCTAAAGGAATTTTTTCACTTCTATCTTGAGAAGACTCACCTTGCAGTATTTGAGTCTCGCTATTTGTATTATGTTGTTGCTTTCTTTTATTCAATTGTTTTGTAGGTTGTGGTTCTTGTGGAGTCACCTTTTGTAAGGGAGCTGGTTTGTCACCTTCATTTTCTTGAACTCTTGATCTTTTCCTGGATCTCAAGTCATATTTCTGATGTAATTCTACCTGCATAAAATCAGAAAACTAGTTCCAATATTCATCAATCTCATTCTCATCATAAATAGCATTTGTTTCAGTATATTAATATTCTTCTCCCTCAACACCTAGTTCATCTACATCTACTGCATACAATGTGGAAATCTGATCATCATGGTCCCTGGAATGCTTTGGTACTTCATTAGGATCTGCCTCTAAATACAATGGTGCTTGAACCTGATCTTGGTCTTTTCTCTCTTTCTGCAAGATTTGCAAAGGTTGTCTTCTATACTAAGGGTTAAAGTTTTTGCTCTGTTGTGCTTTCCTATGAGAATTATTACTCTCCAATTCCAATCTAATCAATTTACTAGACAAAGTTTAATTACATTATTCATATCCTCTAATGTTTCACTTTGAGAGGATTCCACTTTAGCCTTTCCCTTATCTTGGATAGGCTGTGCCTTTGGTGCTTTACCTGCAGCCACAAGATTTGCTTCTATTTCTAATGCATCAGTTTGGATCTGATCAAGGGTTGTTGATCTTCTCTCCCTCAATGTGAACCCAAAATCTGATTCAAATGCCCCTGCAAAAGTTATTTTTGCACCAACAAGTGGGGGCTTAATCTCCACTGGAAGATTATTGTACAATTTACTAAACCTTCTGATGAATTCAGAAACACTTTCATTAGATTTATTCTTAATAGCATTAAACTTTTTTATTGAATACCCATGGTCTCTTTTCTCTCCCCATCTATGGGTGAATAGGCATTCCATCTCTTCCCATGTAGGAATAGAGTTATTAGGAAGCCCTTTAAACCATTTTCTTGCTTCTCCATCCAAGGATTGCACAAAAAGTCTTAAAACAACATCTAAATGTTCAACATTTAGATTTTCTATAAAATTACAAAATACTACTATATGATTATAAATGGGGTTCTATGGGTACATTAATGTACATATCCTTAGAGATATAAATGGGGTTCTATGGGTAACATCTCACAAATAGGAACCTTTCCAATCTACAGAATGATTGGAGATCTTAAAAATGTACTTCTTGTGGGAAGTGATAAGAGTAAAATGATCTATGTGCTTTTACTTTATATAAACAAATTATATTTTTAGACTAGATATGGTGGTGCTTGATGCATTAGAGCAATGCAGAGCAACCTAATGAATAATAAAAAATGTACACTAGATTTAGGACATGTTTGTTTGAATTAATAAGAAAATTCTTGATAAACCCAAAAGCTTTCCACATTCATACAACCTATGATGATCTAAGATCTTATGCTAGTAATAAAATTCATGCACCAAAGGGTTGACATATAAAAGGTTCTAGAAAAGAGAGAAAAATAAACCATACAACAGCTCAATGCTTTAATCATATTTAATGGCTATATGATACTGGTAATTGAGATTGTTGTAAAGGAAATTGTTTTCAATAAAGTGATATCTAGCTATTGCCAATCTGAAAACAAGAAATATGGGAAAAGTCTACTTGCCAGATTGTATTGATAGTTTTGTTTGGGTTTGAGTAGGACAACATAAAAAATTTATTCCATAAACAATTTGATTTAAGGAATTTAACAATTGACTTGGTTTCCAAGAAAATGAATTTCATTCTACCAAGTCAGGATCTAGTGTTAAGGTGGGGTATCCATATGATAAGGACTCAAGCTTACACCCTGGTATAACAGATTACCATGGAAAGTAGGAGAATGGGGAATGTGAAAACATTATAACCTTCAGTCATGACTCCTATATAGGAGGTATATGTATTTACATACTAATTGTTTGATTGATTTTGAATATGCAAAAAATTATTCACGATCAACAAGGGGTTGGAAGTGGTGTTAAAGAGAGAACACATGAAATCATATGACATAACCAGTCTATCTGTGGAGTACTTTTGAGTACAAAATGATTATTTTCTTCGCTAAAGGCAAAGGTAAGGTTATGAGACTCAAACATAACATTGAAGTCCATACTAGACTAACTATCATAGTCAATAGTTTGCTTTAAAATTAAGCAGAGGTCATATTATGTTGTTATTAAAACCTTGTCAATAGGACAGACTCAATCCCAAAACTCAAGGTTATGGATTTTTTAAAGTTGTATTATGAATCTATGTTATCATTGTTGAAAATTCCATGCAACCACAAGATACATGAAAAATATTAGTTAAATAAAAGCACTTGAATACTTTGACATAAAAAATTTCAGTTATTTTGTAGTTGCAGAAGTCGAACAGGTCCATGAATTCCTTATTCTCCAATCGACAAACCAAACATGGCTTGATTGGACATACCTAAAAGTAGTGTGAACAAAAACTTACACCAATTTTTGACATAATACTAACATGGTTGAAAACATGTGGATGAAGTATATGTCATGCAACTGATGCAATGGGCATTTGGTATTGGGTACATAGGTACAAGTGATATTGTATACAAACAATAAGTATGGTACTGGTATAGATGCATGAAGTGTAGGATGATATATAACATGTATATCAGTGTGTGTGTCATGCACCAGCATGTGTAGGTGCCCATGGTTGAGGAGACGTCACTAGATGATTGCCTGGTGTGGGTACATATCAAGAGTGCATACAAAAGGCAAGACAAAGGTGGAAACTAAGAATATGTATTAGTATTTTGTTTCAATATTTGCATATATATGACATATGATCCTGATTTATGATGGTTACATATGGATTATGTGTGAGCTAACCTATTATGATATTTCATACATGTTGATTGGTCAAATGTGCTAGTTTGACTTGTTGTGGCTAATGTAGGGAAACTGCAGGAAGAAAATGTTCAACAAGAACACCAATGCATTGGAGGAACATGCATTTCTTCCTATTATTTAAATAAGCTGGAAACTGAGAAATCATAACTAAAGGGAAAGCAACATTAACCATGGTTGATCATGTAACAAACAAAATTGAGTTTCTGCATCTGAAAATCTCTCACCAAATTGATGGAAACAAATGTATAGGTAGTGATGGAAGGATATTGTTGGTATAACTCCATTCTAACCAATGTATTGGAAGATCTGATTTAGGTGGCAAGGCCATGGGAACTTGAAAATTCAGAAAACAACTACTTTTGAATGAGGAAATAAATTGTAAGATGCACTAATACATCGAGGACACTGTAAATTTAAGGGGGGGTGTATGCAACACCCCTCCATTGTATGTAACAATCTATTGACTTAAGCTAAGAAAACCTAGGTCTGATATGTAACAATGAAAGTAAATACTTTATTATTAAATAAATAATTTAATCACTTGGAAAAGAGAGACACCAAGAGATGATATTTTTTCCAAACCCCATTGGTGAATGGGAATGGATAATTCTTTCATGTTAAAACTTCTAGATCAAAATCTATATAAGATTAATGGATTTGGATATAAATATCCATTAAGCTACGTAGTTGGAGAAAGATGCCAAGTTTAAGAAAAACATAAAATCCTTGTGGGAGAGAAAGGCAACATTTTATTAGGAAAAGCCTCGTGGGAGAGAAAGGTGAGATTTTCTAAGAAAAGCCTTGGCAAATGGATAAAAATATCCACCTAGATAAAAGTATCCACCTAAAAGTGAGACACCGCTAAAGGAAACCATACCATGAAAGAGGGTATTAAATACCCATGGAAGAGATCATCAAAGCTAGTTTATCCATGGTAAGGACTCTCGGCTTAGGGTGAATTGGAAGAATCAGTTCTAGGTTGGGTGGTGGTACTCAATTCTCTAAGTGACATAGTTTCCAATTGCTCTTGTCTAAACCATTTGCATGGGATGTGTTGTGTTATCACTTAGAACCACAGTCCACGTATGTCCAAAGTTTTATATAAAAAAAAATTTGTTTAAGTGAATAGGTTTCTATGTGTGTCACTTTGAAATTAGAATTTCAAAAGGTATTGATGTGAGTCCTTGTGAAAAACCGTTAGATACCCTCCATCATTATTGTTTAAGGCATGTCTTGTATTGTTTGCGTCATTTGTATTTTGCGCAGTTTCGCAGCGCAATCTGATTGGCCAATTTAGCTGCGCAATGATGTTTCCACCTTTTCGCAGTGTATCACTTACCAGCCATTTTGTAGCGCGTTTTGTCAATTCATAATTGTCTGTGCTACGAAATCGGGGATTCGAGGTTTTTGTAGCACATTTTCTTGAAATGTCAAGTCTGGGGAGATGAGTCATTAGGTCCGTCCACATTTTGTCATTTGATGTCTTCTCCAGGTCATGATAGGTTATCATTCCACCATAAGGTTTAGGATCACGCACATGACAATCATTCTAAGAGATTTTATGAGATATGGTTGTGTCATAAGGTGTATTCATGGTGCGTAAACATGCCTGCTGTATGACGAGATTTTTTTTAAAGAAAACACAAAGAAGCTCGAGTTTTCATTTAAAGGGATCATTGCAAGCGAGCTTGCACTCCAAAGCCGAAGTTGTTTTTGAATTGTAGCTGTTGTTAGTTCTCTGTGTGAAGATATTCGAAGCAAGATGGAGAAAAGAGAACATCGATCCGGTAGGTTCCTAAGAACAGAGCCAGAGGGGCTTGATCTTACACTCAGAGATGAAGGTGTAGCAAGAGCCTTTAAAAATGCTGGTTGCTGGAGGTTTTGCAAAAAGTTGAAGGGAGGACATGCAGAGGTAACGAAAGCTTTTGCATTGAATTTTACTGGATTGAATTCTAAGGTGTCAATGCTAGAATTTCCTGTGTCTCCAGAAGCTATTTCTATTGTCACTGAAATTCCGAGAGGAGCACAAGAGTGGTTCAAAAATTTAAAATTTGACATGAATCCCTGTAAGGAATTTTTGAAGGAACCGTATGTCAATGAGGACCTCACCAAAGCTGTGCCAAGGAGTTACGTAAAAGAACATTTTTCTCTGCTCCTTACATGCATCCAGAAATACCTAACATGTGAGGGGAGGTACAACAAAATTTATTCCTATCATTTCAAACTCTTGTTGCATTTCACAAGTAAAGCATCAATAGATATCCCTTTCTACTTGTTCAGAAGCCTTAGTAAAATGTGTGACAAAATCCAGTTAAAGAAAGATGATTGTGAAACATCCCTGTTTCACCATGGTTTAGTAAAGTTGCTGGTGTTAGATGGTTTGCAAAAAATTGGTAGAGATTGGGATTCCTTTATTTTTATGGCCGGCTTTCAAAGCAAGACAGGTCTCACTCCATTGCCGGATAGGGAAATAGAAGGAAGAATTGAAGAACCTACCTTGGCTGAGCTCAGAAAGGAGGTGAAAGACTAAAAGAAGCCCAAAACCAAGTCGAGGAAATCAGAGAAATCTGTGGTCATAAAGGAGACACCTAAATCATCAGCAAAGGAGACACCCAAGTCATCAAAGGACAAAATCAAGCACCAGAAAGATGCACCAGGGCCAAATAAAGTTGAACAAGTGTCAAGAATCAGAACCAGAAGTCAGCTAAGCAGAGAAAAAGGCAAATCAATAGCGGTGGAAGAAAGCCCTATGTCAAAGGCTAGTCTAAATGATTTGCTTGAGGCAATTGATTTTGAGCAAGCCAAATCAGTGCAGGTTGAGTCAATGCCTATTTACCTAACCCAGTCATCACCTAATAGCACCAAAAAATCAAAAGCCTCAAAAAGGTTAAGGTTTGAAGAGTCTGGTAAAGAATTCATGGTCAAACCACGAAGGCCAGTCACCAGGGGGCAAATCAAAACAGCTGAGCAAGTTCACAAGGATGAGGTAGCTGTCAAGGTAACTGAAACAAAGGAAATTAAACAACTACCTAAAGCAGAGAAGGCAGAGGAAATCAAAAGAAAACCATACACCAGAGGACAGGCCAAAGAAATGGAAAAGCAGATACCTCAAGCAGAAAAAGCAAAGGAAGTCAAAAAGAAAGATATGGATAAAAAAGTTCCCGTTGTCAAAGAAACTAAAACCTCATCTTCAAAGGAACAATGGGAGGCGGCTGAGGAAGAAATGGCTAATTTGGAGAAAACTGTATCAGAAATTGCAGCCATGGAAAAAGAGCTTGCAAAACTAAAAGCTCAGTTAGGCAAGCTAGCTGCCAAATGAGAATTGAAAATGTTTAAGGTCAGATGTTACCCCAGGTTTTGTTTTATTTTTCTTAAGTTCATTGGTCTTTCAGGCATGTAAGCACAGCATACAAAAGGAAGACAAATTAGCAATTTTGGAAGCCAAAAGCGAAGCTGTAACAGTCATAAAATAGTTGATAGATTTATTGAAGACTGTAATTTTTGAAAAGAACAGCAGTTTCGTAGCGCGCTACGAAACTGCTGTAGGTGACTGTTTTGTAAAAAACAATGAAATTGATGCTGAGGTCAGAAAATTTTGAAAAGGAATGCCTCGAGGGCAGGAAAGAGACCATACAAGGCTGCCAAAGCATTCAAAGAATGACAGGTGTAAGTATTGAAGCAAAAAGGTGAAACATTTTAGTTTTTTGCTAAGTCTTCCTAAAGCTACTTTATGACCGAAATATTAGGGTTCTGGTAGGGTTACCGAAATTTTGGGTTGAACACATGTCCAGTTCACAAAGCTCCCAGATCATTAGGCATATGGTGTTATGCGTGGTCATCAAAGGTATTAAACAGCTTGAAGCATGTTCATCTGGAAATAAAGATTGAGGGAAGGCAGGGACCGTGAAAACAGAGCACATACCTTCACCAAATAATGATTCATCTGCATAGTTAGAATCCAAGGCAGCTCGTTCAGTGAATGCCTCTCAAATGCATTTCAACCACTACAGAAATAGTACAGGTGTCAAAGCTCAAGAAGGAATCATGCACACGAGGAGATAGAATTAGAGTTTGAATAGGAATAGGACTCTATGTATTTAAAGCACAATACCTCTGTATTTAATAAGTTAGTTTAAATATAGATAAGGCAATTAATAATAGATTTTCGAGCTCCCCTCATGCTGGAGGAGGAGACTCAAGGTAGTTTAGTTTTGTTTCCTATATATAGGAAAAACTCTGATGTAAAAGAGGTTGGAGATTTTTATAAAAACAGAGTTTTCATATTGGCTTATGTAAAGTGCTTTGACAGTAATAGAAAGGATAATTTTTCTTCCCAAGATTCATCTTGTGTTTCAAATGCTCAGAGTATATGTGGTTTGGTCTTTATTAATCTTGTTTTACAGTTCACTAAACATGCAATCACTCTGAATTCACATAAGTGCTCAGACTTCCTGTGTATGTTTATTGAGTTGAGGTTCTTTTTGGTAAATGTTTTGAGCATTGAGACATTATATGCCTTGGTTTCCATGATTGAGTAGCTACTTGTTTACTGCAGAAGTGTATGACTCCATGAGCCCAATGGGTGAAGCCTAATTTTGTTGTTCCAACCAGCTTAAACTTCAATTACTGTTTAAAGAGTTAGCCATCTTTTCTTGCCCTTAATGCATATCAAAAATCTGTGAGAGAGCCCTCTCTGACTAAGGAGGCTAAACCTTATTCTAAAGCCTGGTGTGAAACAGTTTCATGAGATCTTATTAGGCAGCAGCCCTTAGTACTGATTTTATGATAACACATCCAATGCAAACTGGGGATACAAATTACATCATTTGTCCAAGAGGACTCATTCAAATGTATGAGAAGATATATCACACCCTAGACTTTTATATGACTTAAGCAAAAAATGTTATAAATATCTGAAGCCATAGCTAGACTCAGCAACCATAATTCCAACAATGCTAAATGTACGTGAAGGCTAATGCTCCCCCTGAACCTATGCTACCTGTGCATTGTTAACAAGTCAATGATCAAGGCATCTTTGTCAGTGAAATAAAAATTAATGAACAAAGTATATCGATAGAAAGTAATCATCAATATCAGACAAAGCACCCATATTAGAGCTTGCACCATTGTTTTTCATGTCTAACAAACATATATATGCTCCTTGAACCACAAAAACCCGCATGTGTACGCGACTATACTTCATGAAACACGCGTATAATAACCTTTCTCTGAAAAAATTGGATTTAATAGTAGGATGATGCAACAACTACTCCCAACTTTTTTATGAGATATTCAAATGTTTCTCTAAGCAGTGGTTTAGTGAATATATCAGCAACCTATTCTTTGGAGGGAACATCCTCCAATTTGACCTTTTGTTCATGTACTTGTTCACGTAGAAAATGGTACTTGATGGGTATGTGCTTGGTCTTGGAGTGCATGAATGGATTCTTTGAAATATTGATGGAACTTGTATGATCACATAGAATGGAGATAGGTGGAGTGCATGTGATCTAAATATCTTGCAAAGTTTGCATCATCCACAGTAGTTGTGTGCAGCAAGATGCAACATTCACATATTATGATTCAGATGTAGATAAAGCAATTGAAATTTGTTTCTTGCTGAACCAAGACACTAACCTAGAACCCATATAGAATGCACCACCACTAGTTTTTTTTCTATCATCAACACTTGCTGCCCAATTTGCATCTATATATGCATGAAGAGTAATATCTACATCTCTAGGATACCATAAACCAAAGTCCTGAGTTCCTTGAAGATATTTGAAAATTCTTTTGACTGCGTGAAGGTGTGATTCCTTTGGATTTGCTTGGAATCTTCCAACTATTGCTACTACTTGCATGATGTCAGGTCGGGTACCTGTTAGATAAAGTAGACTGCCAATCATGGATCTATAAGTTGGTTGATGTACTGCTGCTAATTCATCATGTGAGCTGAGACTACATCCTATTACCATTGGGGGGTACATACAAGTTTAGAAGCTTCCATTCCGTACCTTTTCAAAATCTGTTTGAGATATTTGGTTTGTGATAGAAAAATACCATCTTTATTTTGTTGAACTTGTAGACCAAGAAAATAGGTAAGTTCACCAAGCAAGGACATTTCAAATTCTTGTTGCATTATTGAAGCAAAATTCTAACTCATGGATTCTTCATTGCTACCAAAAATGATATCATCAACATAAACAATAATAATTAGCAATTTATCAATTTCAATCTTTGTATATAGATTGCTATCTGTTGAACCTTTTGTAAAACCTTGTTGGTGTAGATATTTGTCAAGGTGGTAATACCAGGCCCTTGGAGCCTATTTCAGACCATAGAGAGCCTTTTTGAGTCTGCATACAATTTTTTCATCATTTCCAAGAATGAATCCTTTTGGTTGTTCAATATAAACTTCATCCTCTAAATCTCCATTAAGGAAGGCTGATTTTACATCCATTTGGTATACTTTGAATTTCTAAAAGCTAGAAAGAGCAAGAAACATCCTTATGGCTTCAAGTTTGGCAACATGTGCAAAGGTTTCTTCAAAATCTATACATTCTTGTTGAGCATATCCTTTACAAACAAGTCTGGCCTTGTTTCTAATGACTTCTCCATTTTCATTCAGCTTGTTTTTGAATATCCATTTAGTTCCTATAATATTTTTATCATGAGGTCTAGGAACTAATTCCCAAGTATCATTCTTTTCAATTTTCTCAAGTTCTTCATCCATGGACTTTACCCGACATTCATCTTTGCATGCTTCATTTACAATTTGAGGTTTCGTGGAAGATAGTAATGCTAGATAGCTTGAGGTCCCTGTAATAGTTCTTCTTTTATGTACACCTGCCTCTTTTTCCCCTGAAATTTGAGTTTCTGGATGTTTTTTCTGAACATACTGGATGAAGTCTTTTCTTCTACCATTATCTCTTCTTATGGTGCTTCATTGGTTTCTTCTTCAATATCATTTTTATTTGATGTTGGAAAAAAATCCCAATCTTCTTCATTGTCATAATCTTCTATTGATTTTATCTATTTTTTATTTTTGCATGCTTCATCAACTACAACATCAATGCTTTCAACAATTTTTCCAAGTCTTTTATTATAAAATTTATATCCTTTACTCCTGGAGGGATAACCAAGAAGAATACCTTCATTTACTCTGGGTTCAAACTTACCAAGTTTTTCATTAGTCCTTTTGATAAAACATTTGCTTCCAAAAACTTTAAAGTATTTTACAGTAGGAGTCTTGCCATACCAAAGTTCATGTGGAGTTTGAGTGCTATTTACCCAAACATTTGCTTGGTTGAGAATAGTTACGAAAGTGAATGCATCTTCACCCCAAAAGGTTGTAGGAGTTTCAGGTTCATCTAGCATAGCTCGTGCCATTTGTTGAATAGTTATGTTCATTCTTTCTACCACACAATTTTGCTGAGGAGTCCTTGTTGTGGAGAATTGCCTTTTTATTCCATGTTGTTCACAAAAGTCAAAGAATTCATCCAAGGTAAATTCCCCTCCTCAATCAGAGCTGAGGCATTTGATTTTTCAGTTTGATTCATTTTCAACCAAAGCTTTGAAGGCTTGGAACTTTTCAAATGCTTCATCTTTATGCTTTAGAGGACCTATCCAACATATTCTAGAAAAATCATCAATGAACAAAATAAAGTATTCTTCTCCATGAGGTGACTTTTTCCTTGATGTTCCACATAAATATGCATGGACAAGTTCAAGAGGCTAACTAGCTGACCCTTCTTTTTCCATGAAGTTAACTCTAGTTTGCTTACTGATTTGACATGGTTTGCATATTGTATTTTTAGGGATGCTGATATCTAGAAGATCATGAATAGCCTTGAATCTACATGCTTTTCTTATTTGAGAAAAGCTTAGATGTCCCAATCTTCTATGCAACAGCTAGTTTTTGCTTAGATAGCACTATTGTTGTCCTCCCTTGAGTATGTATAATTTTTTGGAGTTCTTGTACCTTTGATCACGGTCTCTCCTATATCAATCTCATGAACAACACATCCGTTTGATCGAAACACCACTTCATTTCCTTGATCACACATTTGACTAACGCTCAACAGGTTATGCTTTAAACCGTCCACATGCATAACATTTCTAACTTTAAAATTTTATTTTCAAGAAAATAGAACCTTTACCTTTTACGACAGAAGGAGTGTCATTTCCAAATGAGACATTCTTTTCCTTTTCTAAGGCATTATATGAGTGAAGTTTTTCTTTGTCACTTTTCATGTGTTTGGAGTATTCATTATCGATGTACCACTGATTTTATTATCCTTCTGCATACAAGGCTATACCACATCTTTATGTTTGAGATTCTTTCCTTATCCATATCTTGGGATTTAATGCCATTTGCTCCTTTTGAGATGTTTGCCGAAATTTTCTCCTGCATTTAGATTCTTCATGACCAAAGTTGTTACAAATTGAGCATTCTATTACATTTTCAAGAGGAGAAAATTTATTATAGGAACTTCTCTTGATCCTTGTTACATTCCTTTGATTTCGTGCTTCTCTAGTCATGATCGTTTTGTAAGTAAGGCATTGAGCAGCTTTTTGCCCAAAATTATGACATGGAAAACATTGCCCATTAAAGAAGTTCTTGCGACTATCGAATCTATTAACCTGGTGATTGTAGTTTCTATTGATATTCATCTTTGGAGCAAATTGAGTATGTTTTTTCTGAGGTTGGTTGTGTCTTCTATTCAT
Organism: Pinus taeda; assembly: GCA_000404065.3. Lineage (NCBI taxonomy): Eukaryota > Viridiplantae > Streptophyta > Pinopsida > Pinales > Pinaceae > Pinus > Pinus taeda. The sequence goes on along the minus strand of APFE031404687.1, from coordinate 147,380 downwards.
CCTGTAATGTTAATAAATAATAAATAATATAATATAATATTAAATAAATAATAAAAAATAGTAATAGTAAATAAATAATAAATTAATTGCATAAATAAGAATAAACAGAAAAATAGTAAAAATCAGTAAAGCTATCAAAAACTAAAAACAAAAGAATAAAACAGGAAAGCAGTAAAGTTGCATGTTGACACATGGAGTGTGTGCATGTGGTTCCCCTTCCAATGTTTTCTCTACTTAATAGATGAGGAGGAAGATGAGAGGTATTCCACCATTCCATGATTCCATCATCCATTCTCTTGGGAGAATAGTGTTATGAGACAAAGGATCCCTGAGAGTAGTACGTTGATTGAGGGCTTGGGAGTGGCCAATTGTAGCAAGATTTTGTACAACTGAGCCTACGGTTGGATGGAGAGTTGTCCCCAAGACTTTGTTGCAGATAGCAGAAGAATTATGTAATGTTCCTTAATAATAAATAATAAATAATAAATAATATAAATAATGAATAATAATTTAATATAATAATAATTAAATAAAATAATATAAACAATAAATAAAAAATAGTAATAGTAAATAATAAATTAAATTAATTACATTCTCAAAATAAAATATAAATAAGAATAAACAGAAAAATAGTAAAAATCAGTAAAACAATCAAAAAGTAAAAACAAAAGAATAAAACAAGAAAGCAGTAAAGTTGCATGTTGACACATGGAGTGTGTGCATGTGGTTCCCCTTCCAATGTTTTAGCTTGAAAATCAGACTCTAACTTTACATACCCATGCTGTGGCAATTCATGATGAATTTAGGAGTGACCCCACCTTGAATTCGCCAACTGTGGCATATGAACTCACAAAAATTTTATTATAGATAATAGAATTTTTCGTCCAATTTATGTGTTGCAGGGCTTTTTTTTTTTTTAGTATTGTTCCCTACAATTGGAAGTTATATTGATTGATAGAATCATCATAACTGCTATGTATTAATCATGGATATGGATCGTTATGAAATTTATGTGCATGTTCATGGGAAATGATAAGTTCTTGTTGCTTGCTCTATTAATGATGAAGGGAAAGCGTGGACTTTCATAGGAAGTCCTCAATTTTTTTGGAATATTTAATGGCGTCTAAGTTGGCGGTAGAGGATAATTTTGGCTTTCTCCATCCATGGCACTGAAATTCTATCTTAGCACAGATTTTCCTAAAGCTAGAATCACATCAAAAAGCCTTCTTAACCTTCAATTTCCAATAAAACCTTAATGCTTTTAAACTATTTAGTTTTGCGTATTATATGACTTGCACTTTTGAAACTGAGTCTAACTTAAGGGATTTTGAACCAGAACTCCTTGATGTGTCCGTCTCAATTATTCAAAATTATTGAAATTGGTACATCCAATAATTTTACAACAGATATAAAGTAAAGATGGAATTGTACCACTACATAATATAAAGCAAGATGGATTTCTGAGACGAATTAATAGATCAAAATATCATAATGAGAGTCCATGAACTCATGGGTATCTTAACACAGATAAAACTGAATGAATGAGGAAAATTGTAGTAATAAAGTAGAAACTAGAGCTTTGAAAAGCCAAAACGCACAGTAGATTTTGGAATGGAAATATGCTTTCTTATTTTGGTTATTCTGAGATATCTGTTTTTGTATTTGAAAAATCAGGTGATGTGGAAGATTACTTTCGACACCAAATTCATGACACAGATCTGATAATGTTGGTCTATGATGAACAATTGAAAGGCTATAGTTCTTAATATGAATAACCTATGCAAAATTATCTTTAACTACTTACAACACAATTTACATAGTTCTTGAAGTATTTGGATAATTGATGTTGATAGTTGTAATATCGTCACTATTTGAAGTGCTCTAAAATAGTGAAATCTGTTCCAATTCACAAGGGTATAAACTCTGATATCTTATTACCTTTAGATGATCGTTGTTTATGTGAGAAAAATTGTTGACTCTGCCCACTTGCATCTGTTCATTATTTTATGGTTTCAATATGATCTAAAAACACAGAGATAACATTCCTTGAATGTTGATCATATTATTCAATATTTATTTGGGTTGGATTGCTGTTGTCATTGTCGTTTAGCGATAGCAATTTGCTTGGCATTTCTCTAGTCTATTATTGCAAGAACACAATTCTCTAAATATGATCTTCTAAAGATGACAACAGATCCTTGAAGATTAAGATGTGGTGAAATAATTAGGAGTGCTTACTTAGATAAGATAGATACTTTTATGGAGAATCTAAATCATGTTTTATTGTTTCAACTTTATCATACATCTAAATCATACATTATGATTTCAATTTAGTTTAATTAGCTATTATGATGTTGAGTATAATGTTACATGAGGTTTTGTGATATAATGGTAGGAGGATAATGATGCACATGTGGTTCTTATAGTGATGATGTATCCTTATGATGATGATGATATGCATAGGCATTATGATGTTATGTCAAGGTATATTGACATATTCATTTACTATGTGATGATAGGTATTTAATGTTGAATACTCATGATGGATATGATATGCATAATGTGGCATAGGAATTATGATGCTATAATATGAGGCTTATTGACATGTGGTTCATTTATTATGTGAATTCATGATATGTATTTGATGCAAATATGTTGATGTTATAACTTATGATGGTATTTCTTGAGGTGAAGCATGTCATAGTTTCATACAAATTTATGACATGCATGAGCATGCAGTTCGTTATTATTCATAATGTTACGATTAACAATGAGGAATGTTCTCATGATGACATGAAAGACTTGGCATTTGGATTATTTTCTATGATACTTTGATGGTATATCTAATGCATTGGTTGCATGTTGAGGTGTCATGATTGACAGGACTCCACAAATGGGCCAAGAGTGCCGATTTATTTGATGATCTCATGCAAGCCCATACGCACGAGGGAGAATACGTAACACCATATGGGCTGGGGACAAACTCAATCAACACCACATATGCCAGTGGTTCCTTTGTCTTGTATAGCTCTTCATGGATAGCTCTTGAGGGCTATGGGACCATCTTGAGGAGGCCAAGTGCTTGCTATTGAAGGCTAGGTGCCTAGTATTGTATTGGGATGCTGAAGTCTAGTGGGGGTGTAAGGACTTTGATATCTGGGGTTGTGCACCTTAGTGAGTTGTGGAGGGAGTGGGCCAACCTTGCGAGATGTTCGAGGACATTAAGCACTGTACTGAATGCTTGCCTTGGGGCAGATGAGGTCTGAGTCAGGTGTGAGCCTTGGGGCCAGCCTTGGACTAGGATACAGACTAAGGAGGCTTATGCTTGGTTCTGAAAATGGGAAAAAAGATTGAGATTCCTTGGGATTTCCTGGGTTTTGTGAAACGTTCAATGCCTGCTGGTTATACTAGTTCAACAGAGGGTGTTGGAACTGTAATATGAAGTAATAAATAACAAAATAAATGTAATGTTCCTTAATAATAAATAAAAAATAATATAATAAACAATAAATAAAAAATAGTAATAGTAAATGAAGAATAATAAAAAAAATTAATTACATGCTATAAATAAATATAAATAAGAAGAAACAGAAAAATAGTAAAAATCAATAAAGCTATCAAAAAGTAAGAACAAAAGAATAAAACAAGAAAGCAGTGAAGTTGCATGTTGAGACATGGAGTGCATGCATGTGGTTCCCCTTCCAATGTTTGCTCTATTTAATAGACGGGGAGGAAGATGAGAGGCATTCCATCATCCATTCTCTTGGGAGAATAGTGTTATGAGACAAAGGATCCTTGGCAGTAGTACGTTGATTGAGGGCTCAGGGGTGGCCAGTTGTAGTAAGATTTTGTGCAACTGAGCCTACGGTTGGGTGGACAGTTGTCCCCAAGACTTTGTTGCAGTTAGCAGAAGAATTCAACCAGCGTTCAACTAGCATTCCCCAGATAAGTTGTCTCTACTCGTATCTTTTGAAATTTAATGTTAATTAGTTGATAAATTACATGTTGATTATAAATCATATGATTAATATAATTAATTACATGTTTTTATTTCGGGGCTGTTACACATCGTTGGAGTAAAATGAGTATGATTTACCTGGTGATCAGCTCTATGCCTTTGTTGACGATTGTCATATTGTTCACTAGTCTTTGCTACATCAAGATAGCTTTTGGTGGAGGTTGACGACTTCTATGATTGAGATGCTTCTTTAGTATATCCAAGACATGTCTTTATCAAAGGAGAATGTTGAACATTGATAATTTCATTTATAGTTTCTGATCCTTTAGCAAATCTAAGATTAAGAGATTTCGTTTTCTCAAGATCCTTTCTTAGACCCACAATTTCACATTCTAGTTTTTCATTGTGTTTTTCCTTTTCAGCAAGTTTGTATGTCAAGGTATCTATAATCATATTCTTTTCTTCTAAACAGATTTTGAGTTTAGAGATTTCTTCATGAAGGTCTTCCTCTTCTAAAGCATCCCAAAAATTATCATCGTCATAAGCCATTAGAAGTATATAATCATCACTATTAGATAAACCATCACTATCCTCTTCTAAACTATCCCAAAAATCATTGCTATCATAAGCCATGAGAAGTCTGTAATCTTGTCTAGTTTCATCTTCATCACTATTAGATAAACCATCGCTATCTTCATGAGTATAGTAACACCTTTTATTCACAACTTGTTTTATATTCCCTTTTGCATATTCCTTTCCTTTTTCATATTTATCTTTATGAGGGTGTCTAGAAGTATAATGACCGACTCTACCACAAGCAAAGACTTTGAAGGGTAGCTTACCTCTAAACCTTCCAGAACCCCATTGAAGCTTCTTGACAAAGTTTACCTCATATTCTTCTTCTGAAATATGTCTTGATTCATTGTGTTCTTCCTTTCCTTTTGCTGAAGCTTTAAATGCAGCTTCTCCCATATTTGATGGTCCTCTTTCTCTCATCTCAAAGGCAGTTAAGATTCCATGAAGCTGTGTCATAGTGATTTCTACAGATCCTATTTTTCTTCTATGGTAGACACTTTTGATTCAAATTTAGCAGACAAGGATTTAAAAACTTTCTCAACTAAGGTAACTTCCTTTATTTCTTCACCCAGATTCTTCATACAATTAACAACCTCATCTATACGTAAGAAGTTACTAGCTATACTTTCATCACTATGCATCTTAAGAGTTTCATACTGAATTATGAGAGTTTGAAGCTTAGCATGTTTTACCTGAGAGTCTCCTTTGTAGCTCAGAACGATTTTGTCTCATATTTCTTTGGCTGACTTGAGCTGCAAGACTTTGACAAACTCTGATTGTGACAAAATTCCCAATAAAGTGTTGAAAACTTTGTCATTGGTTTCATATTTCTTTTTACCTACCACATCTGTAGGAATTGCTGTTGGAGATGTATATCCTCCTTCCACAATTTCCTAGACATCCATTCCAAGCAATTGTAGATAGGCTATGGTTCTTATTTTCCAATAAACAAAGTTGCTCTCATCAAAGATTGATGGTCTGATGGATCCCACACTTTCTTGATTATTCATGTTGATGGATCTCCCTTCAAGCGATCAAGCTTATTCTGAAGGACCTACTGTAATACCAATTGTTGGAAATAATACTGAGAGGGGGGTGAATCAGTATTATCAGATCCTTAATTTTATTTCCCAAATAGAATTATATATGCTACTTCAGTGAAGTGAACAAGAATGTACACGTGACTGTACTTAAAGAAACCAGCGTATATGCAGAGAACCTGTGATTTAAACAATTTATCATGTGTGGAGGTTAAACTAGTATATCAAAGATTTATTAGTCAGTGCAGTAAAATAAAAATAAGCATCACACATAAGTAACACACATGAACACCAAGATTTAAGGTGGAAACCCAGTGTGGGTAAAAACCACCTAATGCTTTCGTCTCTATCTTCTTTTAATAATAAGAAAATCTATTTACAATCTTGTACTGGTGCAGACTAATACCAGTACGTAGGCTTCTACCTGCAGAAGGTTACAACCTTCTCTTGTTCTCTAGCTTCTACTGGAAGGGAGCTACAACCCCCTAGCTCTTGTACTAGCCAGTATGTTTACTAGTACGTAGGTGCCAGCCTATAGAAAATTCCACTCTTCCACCAGGGACCACGTTTCATGAAATTTTAGACCGGATACTCCTGGATCACAACACCATAATCTAAAGGCCACATTTCATCAAATTTTCACACTGGACCCATCAAAGCTTTTAAACTTGAAGTGCATCAACCAATATTAGTTAATCGGATCACTGACACCAGAACACTGTATTGAACCCAGACCCTTCATCATCATTCAGAACCAGCTGTAACCTCAAAAATCATGTATTAGAATGTATATGCTACTTGGCTACACCCAAACTGTGTGTATATGCTACTTCTGTTAATTGAACCTTTGTATACCTTCAAAACTATTACAAACATAAACTTTTGAATCAAGTTTGTAACAACTATCAATATACTGAATATCTACTGTCAACTTTTAGGTAGGGACAGAGATCACTTCTTCTCACTTATACAATCAATCAATCAAATGTCATCCTCCTTATGTATTTATTTTTTACATTCAGATCTAAGAAGACTTCATTGAAAGACAACAGTAAAATAACAAAATTTGATCAGATAGTTCAGTCAGATCTAAAAAATAAGATTTTCTTTTGTATACGCTAGTTGAAAGAATCGAACTTGCATTTATATACTCTTTGGCTGAGAAGAACCTATGTACAAATCATCAAATATTGACTTAGAACTTTGTTGCAATTCTAGACTTTAGACAAACCCAGTTCTTGATGGATAACAAGTAAAATAGGTGCAAAACATTAGATCTAGTTTCAACCAATATCAGATCATTCAAGAATAAGTTATTTCATGTCTCATGATCCTGATCCAACATTGAACTCATGATGCACATAAATATTTCAGATCCAGTCCCAAACACAACCCTGCAACATAAAATATACTTCAGATAGAAGTATTTTTTACAATCTTATATCTTATCTTCTTGGCCTAATGATCTTCTCCTCCTTATGTACTCTTAGGCCTTTCTCAATAACTTGGACCAAAACCACTTAGGACCAATACCTTGGACCAAGTACCTCGGACCAAATACCTTGGATCAAAATAACTTGGACCAAGAACTTGGTTTTCCAATATATACGCACTTTTTGTCTTGTGAAAGTGTGTGTATAAATTATACGCTTATTTTGTTCTATTAACCTACGTGTATACACTTTTCGGACAAAGTGAACCAGCATATACCTCTCTTTCTTCATTCATTGGAGTATGATCTATAATCCTTTGTTGTTGACCTATTGCACTGTGAATTGTCATCTGAGTGAGTTTCGATCAAGGACAACACATGTATCATAATGCCAACATTTTTTATATAATTTGCAAATGTATTGTTTCTTTACTGTACACACCTGTATGAATGGTTTATGTTGTTAAGTATAACTTAAAGCATGCAAGTAGGCTAAAATAATCAACTAACATTGGAATACCTGTAAGGTCTTGGGTAATAACACAAAAGCACGACATTTAGCCCCTTTGCGTGAAGGCAGTATATCAAGTTGCGAGGTACAAGAAAGTGCACAAAGCCACCTGCGCACAGGGTTAAACTATAGACCAGTCGAATTCATCAGACATCTCCAGGGTGTAGAAACCTGGTTCTAGAACCTTCCCATACTACTTCGAGTGAGACCTTAGTCTGCGCTCCATGAACTGTTGCCAAAAGGGCTAGTAGTACCAGGATTTGTTTGACTAAAATAACTCTGAACCTATGTTAGGCCCTAACGAGCCAAAAATTATTTGTCATGACTACTCTTCCACTTGATTCCTCAAAAACCAAGAACCTCTTCATGTCATTTGCCTGCACAAGCAATCATTCCTCCACAAGAATAATCCCTAAAAACCCTATCAGATAGTGACATGGATACATATATACATACATATATAATCATTATCATAAAACAATCATGATCCTGTGAGACAACAATATTCATATATACATATAAACATTAGCATTAACCCACCATGATCCATGATGACCCTGTTAGACATGCCATACATACATACATGTATTCATATATAAACATCAACATAATCATGATCATAACATAATTACTAGAGAACATAAGGTCTAGGTCAAGAGAACTTCCTTATTTGTGCACAACATCGAGAACCACAATTCCCAACTTAGTCAAGCCATCGGAAATCTCAAGTCCGTTTACTTTACCTTCTTTGGTTACCCTTCTCTTGCATATCTTTCCATCATCCATTTAAACCAATGGACCCAAGCAGTCCAACTGGATGTTATGGTCTTACCCTCCCCTGTGCTTACTCATGCACAGAGCTTCATTTGTGTCTTACAATACCTATTGGGTACCACACAACTCTCCCTAAGGTCCATTAACTTTCCTCCTTCCCAACCAATTCCAAAGACTCAAAACATAAAAGGCAATACCAAGAAACAACAAAGAAGAAACCCATGAAAACAAATAACAACACGACACCGCAATAAAGTGGCATAGCTATGCACCAACACAATCAAAATCACAAATCAAATGCAACAATCGCAAAAGACCAAAAACACAAGACTAATAATAGACACCATGAATCAATCCCCATGGTTCCCAAGGAAAGCTCGACCTGATCCTTCTTCTAGATTTCATGGAAACCTCTATTGCCATGTAACTCCTTGCATCATGTTGTCGTTAACACATAACTGTTAGTGCATAAATAGACATAAAAATACACTAGTTAGCTCATCTTGCTATGTCAAGCATGTTGCTTGAAACTGGGCATATCCACGCCATCTCTTAAGGGACTCCACTCCTTTGACAAATCCACCTGTAACTAAAGACTAGCTAATACACCTTTCAAGTACATGTTCATGAATATAGCATGTATCCACATAATGTAGACAAGATTAAGGTGTTGGGTAGTGGATGGCCTGCGTAACGCTTTTGGGGCTCAAAACCCACAATTTTGGGTAAAAGTATGGTAAAAACTTCGTGAGGTATGCAGAGCGTGAATTGTATTGAATCAAGTCAAAGGGCTATCCACCTAAAAATAATGTAAGAAAATAGAAAGTGAGGCGGCCTGACCATGGCCCGCAGACCATGGAAATGTATAAATAGAGCAAGGCTCTATAGTTAGAAGTTAGTTTTTTGGTTTTGATCTTGAAGGTTATGCGTTTATGAAGGAAATATTCTCTCTGTGTCTGTAAGTCCGAGTCAAGGGGGTTGGTAGATAGATAGAGGCTCTGCAACTGTGTGTGTAGAGGCCTGGTAGAGTTTGCAGTTATGTGTGCAGACCCCTACAGCTAAGTGCGCAGGGTGGATCTGGTTGTATTGATAGAATATAAATAAAGATAATAATTTCTAAATCATTGTGTGCTTTATCGTGAATCTATCTGTGGCTTATGTTCTAAATTTATGCCTTTTCTTTAAGAATTGTGATTGCACTCACTGGGTTTTATTGTTAAATGTTTTCTTAAAAATTGTAAGAAGAAGATTAGATCTGTAAGAAATTAATTAATAAGAAATCACATCTGTGCAGATCTACATGGAAGCCTGACAGTAGTATAGAGTGGCGCGAGACCACAGAACGGTTCGCAACCCATCCAAACCACATCAAGACATCCCAAGGGTGTGGAAACCTAGTTCCAACATCCTCCCTTACTACCTCGGGTGAGACTTTAGTCTGTGCTCTACGAACTGTTGCCGAAAGGGCCAGTAGTGCGATATTTGTTTGGCTAATAACTCCTCTGAACCTCGGTCAAGCCCCAACAAGCTAACAATTAGTTCCATTTCTAGGACCGAGATCTGCCTAAGTGATGCCTAATGTCGGAACACTAGAACCCTACGAAGAAAGAACTTGAATATTGGTTGGATCAAAAGCTTCACAACTTCGTGGTACAGGAAAACAAAGATCTGCGGATATCTAAGGAAAGTTGGTTGGATCGCTACATATACACAAAGATCCACGAGATCTTCTTCACGTCCTTCTTGACAGAACTGTATGAGTGGATCGCGAGGCTAGCTGATCATTAGGGAAGGTGTAGACTGGATCGGCCCATCGTGTGGACTCCAAAGTAGGTGCATAGGCTGGAAGCATATGAAGATAAAATCGCACAGGCAGTAGATCACTAGTTGGATCAAATAATACGAGGGTTTATCACTGAGTTCGCAATAGACACAACTGTGAGTTACAGCGAAGCAGAAAGGCACTTTCTCCAAGGACTACAGGGTAAGTACATCAAATCATTAAATACTTGGATTAAAATGTTGTTATGTGAAAAATGGTTTATGCGCATCCATTGATGTCTGGAGTAACATAGAGTGGAAGAGGCTACCGAGGGACAAAAGGATTAGAGAACAATCCTTTGATTTCTATTTTGTTAGAAAGAGAGGAGGAGCTTGCAGGATTCTCTCTAAGAAGCGCAATTTGATTGATAAAGCAGTGCATTTCACTGGTTCCACCACCATCCATGCCATCCCCCACTTCACCTACATCGAACCCATCTTTTCCTACCCCACCTCCACCACTACCGAGGGTTGGAATGGCGAGTACGATCAAGTTGCCGGTATTTATAGGCATGGGAAATGAGGAACCAGATCAATTATAGTTCGTAGTAAAGGTTGTATGGGAAGCCCAAGGTGTAATGGATGATAACATCAAAAAGGCTACTTTGGTTAACGTGTTATAAGGCCGCGCATTGACGTGGTATATAGAGTACCTGAGCGATCACCCAAATGTGGGAATACCGACGATCCAAGATGCATTGAACAAAGAATTTAGCTGGCCAAAATTAGAAACGCAGTCAATCATCGAGTTCAAGGAGATTGTGATGTTACCTGGTGAAACCCCATGGGATCTGGATCAGAGATTGAAAAGTACAATCCATGAGGCTAACATGATGTTGACAGATGCGTAGCACTACGCATGGTTTGTGGCATCTTTGACACCACATCTAAGGATGGCGCTGTCATAGCAAAAGATCTCAAGCCAAGCTGAAGCATTAGAGATAGTGATGAGGTTGCATGAAACTTCAATACAGGATCGGGGGTTGGGATTTTAGCAAATCCACACACAACTACAAAACCTATGCTTGGTGATGCAAAGTTTGAAGCAAGATAGGGTGACCCGACTGGAGGCGCGTGAAGAAGTGTGGTGTATCAAATGCAAAGGCCAAGGTCACGACAAGGACCACTGCCCTGTATTCGCAAACTATGTGGTAAGGGGGGGACCAATGCCATTGTGACCAGTGGCACAAGTTGGGCCAAGCATGGTGCCCACACTCTGGTGCACGATTTGTTAGGTGGGAGGAAAGCACACTACAGACAATTGTCATCTATTGCGGAAACTTATACAGCCCCCACAACATCTATTTCTCATTTTTTATAGATCGATGGGACATGACAAATGAAATTGCCGAAGTTATGAGTTGTTGATGGATCAGGCACCTGCTTATAGGATGTAGATTGAGGCGCGAGGTCAGGATCCAGCTGCAGCAATAGCGCGTGGTGGATTCCATGGACACGGGTGGGGATGAGGAATGGGACCTAGATGAGGGTGTGGATAATTAATTTGCTACAATTGTGGAGGACCTAGGCACTACGCGCATGATTGCATGAACCCAACCAGGACATGTTGCCCATACTGTTACCAATTTGATCATGAAGCAGTAGATTGCCCCACACTACTTGGACATAAATGTGAAAAAGGGGTGCTTTAGACTACTCCCACTTAGAACGTCAAAATGATGAAGGTTGAATGACGTGAAGAGGACCCTAACGTGAACATGGTGCTTAGAAGTGGTGCCACTACAGGAGAAGATGAGGGGAAGCAACCCGAGGAGGATACATGAGTTCACAAGCCCCCTACAAAGTGACCTGAGTTTGATTTGGAACACGTGAAGGAAACATTTATGGAGGCTAAGAAGAGCTTTGCGGAGGCTTCTACTTCAGGTAGCAAGGATCAAGATACACTAAAAATGGATCCTTCTATGTTAACTACCTTTTTAGACACATTCATGAAGCTACTACGGGAAAATAATGCAGTTAAGGGGTTGCAAGAGTTGACAATAGGTGCATAGGGTCAAGTGAACCATACATGGTCTAGAAACTAGGCAAGCATGCTTTGCGCACCAAGTGGGAAATGTGGTTGACAGCCCAAATTGGTGACTATGAGATGGATCGAGTCATTCTAGATTTGGGGTCGGATGTGAATGTGCTACCCAAACAGCCTAGGAGCATATGGGCAAGCCCACGCTACAATGGTCTCCTATTCAATTACGGATGGAAAACCAACAGAAGATCTTGCCTATGGGGAGACTGACTACAAGTCACAGTAGACATTAAAGGTGTAAGCACACAAACAGATTTTGAAGTAATAGAAATTGTGGATGACAGTAACCTGTATCCCGCATTGTTAGGGATAGACTGGGC
>APFE031404687.1:93287-121470 GCA_000404065.3 Pinus taeda | reverse complement strand
GGAAGTGGTTTTCATCCTCGATGCTCCTATTCTCGCAAATATGGCAGATCCTTTCTATCCATGGCGTTTTAGGAACTACCCAGCGGCCAGTTTCACTATGGAGCTCATGAGAATTCGTTCTAATCTTTGCTATATTAATTTTCTTTTTTTGAGCTAGTTAGAATAGAGAGATACTTTTGATCTTCAAGGGTGGGGTTGATGACCTTCTTATAATAACTTAATTTTCTTTTAGACGCTAAATCTTTCTCACACCATAATTTCTCTTTGAATTTAGAAGTAACAATATCTTTAATGTTATTTATGTTTTGCAAAACATCGTTCTCATTGATCGCCCAATAGTTTAACCAGGCCTTTGTGTCCTTATGCCATCCCCGGTTAAGCCTTAGGTGATTTTGGCTGGAATTTAAAGCTAGCTTAGGAAGTCTATGATTGTCTATGTTATTGAGCTTGTGCTTGTATATCAGAAATCTGAGCATAGCTAGGCTCTCAATAGAAGAAAGGCCTGCTTCTATCAGGAGAATAGGATATGGTGTATTACTTTTAATTTTAGGTTATAAGTTATAAAACGCTTCTGGATTTGCTCAATCTTCCTCCATGACTCTCTGGAGATGCTGCAGCCCCAAACTTCACAGCCATATAAGATAACAATCCTAACAATAGGATTTTCTTTTTATTAACCTCTAAAATTAAAATAAATTTGAAATAGTTAATACCTTTGATGTATTTTTAATGTAAAAACCCCCCTTGATTTAATACTAGTATAACTAACTATTGATAATTCTGTAACTTATTTTAATTTTTAATTAAATTTCTCTCCTTTCCCTTGGTCCAGTCATGCTAGCCATTTCTAGGTCAAGTATAGCCATTAGATTGTCAATATAGCCGTGGTCTGGTCAAATATACTCGTTGGAGGTCTTGCTCTAACTATTTAACATGCAGCCTAGATCTGATTCTTCAACTTGTCCTGACGATGAACCACACTGGTTGGTTCGAAACGCGTCGAAAAATGTAATATCATGTGATTTACGCCGAAGAATTTCTCATAAACATATAACATAGTCATCAGGTTATCTAATATAAAACAACAATAGCAATTCATACGACTACAAGTTACTTTCATTCTTGACTATCTAACACATGTGCATATAAATACACTAATCAACTAACACCTATCATGAATGCAACCATAACATCAAAATACATGTACATAAACCTAATGTGTATAACCCTAATGCATATAAATATTATCAACTTACATACCTGCATGCCAACATACAATGCTTGTATGATGACATGATCTTGCCTCGAGGTCCAATGTTGCAACTTGACTGTGATGATTTTCATCTCCTGATTTACCTCATTCAACGCATTAGCATCATAACATACTAATAGAACCATGATGACCTAAATTTCATATCATGACTTCACAAGGCATGTTTGACCTACTATTCATGCATAACGATTGCATACAGAAATATAACACATGAGTAAAAAACCATATACACATCCTTCTGGCCAGAGTCCAGTCATCAATGCATGACCATATAAACTTCACAAACCATGACCTCATGCATGAAATCATCCATTACTCTAATGTACACATTCCCACATGCAACTATCAACATGCATAAGAAATGCCTAATCAACTACACATACGTATGAATGCATGTAGTCGAGCATAAGCGATCAATTCTTGTTACCAACCTACAAGATTGATACATGTCATCAAACATACAAGGATGTAAGTAGGCCACAAAAAATCAACATTTAAGTGGCATACAACAATATGTAACTAGTCATATACTTATGATGATTTCATTCCACAAAATCAACATCAAGTTCCTCATGAAAACCTTTCTGCAACCATAATCAAAAATATGGAATGCAACAAGCACATGGAATGCAAGTGTAAGAGACACACATGCAGCTGACATGAATACATGACCAACACACAGCTAAAGGAGAGCGCAATCATGCTCTAATACCACTCTATAAAACCCTCCTCCCAGATATACCCAATTAACCATGCCAACTAGGGTAAACATGAGACAAGAGGTATTATGATCAAATTCTACCTCCTATGTGGCCTTAAGGAAGTTGAATCAACAGAACCTCACACACAGGCATCCAACATTAGCAACAGGAACCTCAGGAGACATGTGATCCACTCAGGCAACCTGTCCCTAGGTCCCACTATTGTTCTGGATCTCTTAGGCCATAGTCACTCTCATGTTATGGGAAAGGGAGCGACCAAAAACCTAACATCTCTCCCACAGGCTTGCTTGCCAGTGACCATAGACCAAAACGACCAGTTCTATACCAGTGATCCCGTGACTCAAGCCATTTTTTTAGGCCCAAAGCCCAGGCGACTGGCAAAAATGGAGTGATAGCTTGAAATCAGTAAAAGTACATGGACACAACGATGTAAAAGTAATAAGTTTAGCAAGACCATAAACAAACCCCTACTAGCCATGACAGGCATTTCGTCAAACATATCATCAACATGTAACCTACAGGTGTAAACAACATAATTAAGTGTAGGGATCTCATACTTATCTGAGAATCACTATGAACCATTGTTCCTTCATGCCATTTGTTGCATTATCATCTATTAGGTCATAGAGACATTATACATTCATATACAAGTAAAAAGATGCTAAGAGCCATACATAACTGTTGTCATAAAATATACATATAACCAACATAATAGGAACATAAATACCATGAACATATCAACCATCATGATGTAAGAGCATTCAGCTCAAAAATATCATTGTATTTTAGTAGAAATAGGGGGTCTTGTGTTTTAAGGGAGTTGGTTTCCTTAGTATTAAATTAAGGTAATAATTAATGGTTTTCAAGTAAGTTTGTGAGAGATATTTAGAATAGGAATTAATTAGATATTGTGAGGATATTTGTAAATGTTCTCGAATGTAGGAGAACATGAGTATGGTGAGTGATTAGTGGGGGTTGAGAGATTTCGAGATATTGTAAATCTTACATTAGGAATTGGTTTCATGATTTTGGGGATTAAAGAGAATCCTTGGGATTTAGTTGAGTTGTTGAGATCGTGAAGGGATCATTCAGAGATTTTAGGACTTAATGAGTAGATTAAGGATCTGAACTAGAAATGGGTTATAGAACCTTTTGTATAAATTTAAGCCTAAAAGGCATAGAGAGAGTTAGTTATTTAGAGTGAGAATTAGAGTTCAGAGATTAGAGAAGTTTGATTGTAAGCCTACGGGAAGGAAAGGAAAAGGCCACTGATTAGAAAATCGGGTTAGAGAGAGAGATTCATTATGTAAAGAATTATTTATAAAGACAGAGAATTTGATTTCTGAGTTGTTTGTATGTATTGATTAATGGAATTATAAACTGTATGTGGATTAGAGTAATTATGCGTAACATAGATTTGCAAGTGTGCAGAATCAGAAAAGAAGTGCATAGAAGAGTGTACGGGTTTACACACAGACAATACTAGAGAAAACTTTCAATGTTACAACAAAGGTATAAATGCAAAGTTTCTTGAAACCTAAGGATTTATGAAGTGTAAAGGCACAATAAAGTGGAGATCAAGATCAAACTAGTGAAGGCCATAAGGCGAGAACAAAAACACAAGAAGAAAGTCGAATACGCTATTTCATAGTAAGAAACAAAAGAACATAATAGTACATAGGAACCATTGGATCCGTTAGATCAACGGACGAGATTGTGTGTGATGGCTAAGATTAAGTCGCACAAAATAAAGTCAAGGAGATGAATGGTGAAGATTAAAACCATGCATTAGCTAAATAGTGGTGTGGTCTTTGTAGGCGGTAAGCAGTTTCTCACTCACCCTAAAATTTGTAAGTGGTATTCTACAAATTCACACAATTACCCTTAGCGGGCGACACGTAGCACACGATGGAAAGAGACAACCACTTTTCTCACGCTCTCTCAACTTGGTATCGGTCATTTTTATAACACCATTTATTACCCTTGGTATTTGTGATGCTTGGTTTATGGCCTATGGAAGCCCCTCCTTCCAAACTTGGTCCAAATATATTAAAACAATGTTTTATTCCCTATACGCTACTTTTCCCTGAGATAAAAGTGTGTACACGAGGGTTAGTCAATACCGAACCTGTGTATATGTGTTAAAATACTTTAAAAAATTAAATTTCCTTAATTATGGGTGGTGTTCACGACTTTTACTTGTTTATTACCTCCTATTTCTCGAGGCCCAACTGTTTTCCAACTTTTTCCCAACTAAAAAACTAATTAGGAGAAGTATAAATAGACTTCTATGGGAAGGCCTTAAGGAGGAGAAGAGATAGATTTATTATACTGAGATTATCCCTAACTGATTCTGATGAATCCCTGTGCCTCATGCACTTCCCCAAGCTTCAAGAAACCCTTGTTTCCTTGATTATAGATATTCTCCCTCTTGCTTGAGATATCATGGTGTTGGTTATGGAAGAAGACCGTTGAAGGCTGGGATAGGACAAATCCAGAGGACGGTTCCTCTTAGAGCTGGAAGAAGAAGACTCAGGTGAATTCTATCCATGTTATTTATAGCTTACTGCAATAAAAGAAATGTTGTCTTGTTTCAGAAAATAAAATTGTTTATGCATCAAATTGTGTTGTAATTCATGTATGAATGTTGTTTTGATGTATAATCGACCATTATCTTATATGATATAAAGTTAAGTTTCATGAATATTCTTTACTTCTATACTGCTATGTATGTTCAAATTGAATGTTTTTTAGGTCTGAAGAACATCAGGAGGTGCAGAGGGTCTGAACCCTGCCAGACCTACTCGAACGAAGGAAATCTGGGTACGGTCATTCTCACGTATTTTGTTTATATAAGCATTTTGCCTAAGTTGTCTGAGTGTTTCTTGTTGTAGTCTTCTTTTGCTATGTTGGGGTTCTAACCCAAGGAGGTAGGGTACTTATTCCCGTAATAGAATTGGTGACTCCATTTGGATAACAATCTTGTTATTCCTAGTTTGGGTTGTTTAGCGTCAATCAGGGCTCAGTCTTTGGTTTTCTTGCTGTTACAGTCTTATTTGGTCTACTAGAGTCTCAAACCTTAAGTCTGATCTTTTTGATCTGGCTTTGTTTTTTAATTTTCTTGCAGAGATTTACATATGCATTTTACTCTGTTTACAATAATGTACACACGCTTGTTTCTGTGAAGTGAACTCGCGTATACGTGAGTTTCCTTTATTAAAAGCACGTGTACATGCCTCTGTGCTTGAACATAGTCGTGTATACCATTTTTTTCATTTTTTTTCAAATCTCTCTCCCCAGAAAGATTCATTGCCTGGTCTTCTTAGTCTCTAAGTGGTCAATTTTTGTTCTGAAGAATTTCATTATTCTGCAAGCTTATTGTTTCGAAGTCTCTTCCTCATTGAAAAGATTTGGCCTAGGGTTTCTTTTTGAGCGATTTTGTAATTGGTGGTTTGGCACACAAGACTTCGTTCAGAAGTTCTTGATTGCTATGGTCCTCCAGAAGAGGAGATTGTTTTCAATCTTAGTGTCAAGCTCGTTTTTTGGTCTACTTGCTTTCCTTTTTGTCATTTTGTGGCCTTATAGCTTTTATTTCTTTTTGAAATTATTTTTAACAAACTTGAAAGTATTTATTTCCTAGATTCTTGGTCAGTTTGTCAAGCTCTTTACCGCTGTTTGGGTCATTTAGTACAAGTTGAAGTCTTTTTGCACAAGTTTTCGTTCATTTTTGAGTTTGTAACTTGCGATGACTCCTTGTGCTCTTCTTTCAGTCTTTGAGTTTTAGTGGTATTTAGAGTGATTTCAAAAAGTTGCTTTGGTTGTTTCTTGAAAAAGAAAAGATCTCAAAAAACATTGTTTTTGTTTTCTTTTGCCAAGTTTGATTTTGGTTTCTTTTGATTTTTTAAAGTGAATTGCAATCTTTTATGATTTGTCCTTCTTGTTTGGAGAGAATTTTGTATTCAAAATTTGTATCCTCTTCAATACTTAAGTTGGCACATTAATAGTTATAAACAATTGCTTTCGTTTTTTTTAGAGTGATTTAGGATCTTACATCTTCATTACACCTTGCATTAGGATAGTTTGCATTGTTTAAACATTAGTCGTCTTTTTAGTTTTTGCATGTGTGAAGTGTGTTTCAAGAAAAGAAAAGAAAGAGTATTTTGCTCTATATAAGTTTCGTAGAACCCATGTAGAGATCTCTTTTCATCGAAGAACAAATGATTGCATTCATGTAGTTAGTTTTTGATTGATTTCTTTTGCATCGTACAAACACCATTGGTTTCACTTCTGTCTATACCCTTGAATTAAAAGAACAACCATTAAAATCAAGCGCTTAATTAAAATAAAATAGAACTTTTGTATTTTCATCAGAATACACCAACAATTTTAGGTTTATTAGGGCCTTGGATTAGGTGAGAGGAGAGTTAACTCTCCAAGGCTGCTCTAAATTACGAAACATAGAAGTTTTATTAATTAGCAAAATCCAATAGTGTTAAGGAGACCAGGAGAGGTCTGTGACCGGGAGTAAAGCACGAGGGTTAGTGAAGATAAGGATGAGAGATGCCCCATCTCTTACTTGTCGGATCCTACCTCACGACTATTCCACTCGGTTTCTGATATCAGTTGGTAACCATAGTTGCATATCCTAGGAACCACACAGGTGGCTGCAGAGGGGAATCCCGTGGCACTTGAGGTTGATGTTGTATCTTGTTTAATAGTACTTCTAGAGGGCACTCTTACGAAGCTTGGGGGCTTGCACCGGCAAAGGCTATTGTCTAGAGGTCAGTGTAACTACCTATGATACCTTCACTAGTAGGCCTGGGGCGTAATTACCCCAGCCTATTTTCGGAAGGCCCTTGTTATTAACTTTATTGTATTTTGGTGTCCAGTCCTAATCACCTGGAGCAGAAATACTTGAGAGTTGTTTGTTTGTTGATATCTTTAGGGACATTTTAGTGTGTGTTTTGTGCTCCTAGTTGGTCTAGCTTTATAATTTTTTCTAAGTCTTTAAGTAGAACTTTTAAATAATTCAAAGTGGTTGACCGACCATCTTGATGGTCCAGGAGACTTCGTGGGCTATCACCTATAAGTCCATAGCCTTCTCCTAGAAGGCGTAGGACAGATTCTGCCAATGGTTTCCAACCAGTGGTAGTAGGCACATCGAAGATTGATCCTCCACTTGGGGGCATTAGTTCACAAGATAGACCTGGTACCAGTACAGAGTTAGAGAGAAACACACCAGTTCTTTCTCAAGTACTCTTCCAGTCGGAAGATATTATTGAAGTAGAAGATCTTTCAGAGTCGGTTGCGGCTCCAAATTCTCCTCTCCCTCCTCACCATCTTGACTCTTTTTTATATGTTGGAACTCCGACTCATAGGCCTTTGAGCCCATGTTTACATACATCTATTCCTTCGATGACCATTGTTGGAAGCATGGCATCTATAATGAGTGTTGTGAGCATGCAAACTCCCATATCTGTACAACGGGGAGGAACTATTTCCATCCCTTCTAAGACTCCCAACATGACTATATTTGGGTCTACTTCCATTTTGTCAATGAGTGGAAGTTCTCAAGCTACTGCGTCCAGTTTTGGATTCTTCCCTTTTGGAATGTTGTCTCAAGGTATTCCTTCAGTTCCTTTGAACATACCATTGACCACCTCTACATCCATGATAAGTGAATCAGCTTCTTTTCAGGGTTTCCCACTTGGAAGTGGTCATATACCACATTCCAACCTGACAGTAGGGTCAATGCCTTTTCCTTTTACAAGGTAAGGTAGTAACCCCTTCCAGAGTTGGACAAACCTTGCGGTTAGTGGGATAGGAGTTGGGAAACAATTTTTCGGCCAACACGAGAATGTGTCATATTCTTCAGTTAATTCATTTCAAAGTTTTCCACCCATTGCTAATGCATGGAACCCTTATCACAGGCTGTCAGCACCTTTCAATACTTCGTTAGAGGGTAACTTCTCTGGTTATGGAGGATTTTCGGCAAGAGTTGGTTAAACTCCGAATTTTTCTAGACCACAAGGATCACCTTTTGGTTCAGTAGGATCTATGCATTACTTCAGGTAACCTAGTGCCTTTAAAAATCTAGGTCATTCTTTTCAGACCTTCGGTAACCCCGCTCGCTTTGGATGGAATTCCCAAGGTTCCCCACGACTTCCTTATCTGGCCACACTTAATTTTCCAGACTTAACTAAATTGACGAATGTTCCAATTAGGTACAATCCAACTTCCCCTCTAGTCCCAACTAAAGGGAAGAGTGGTGAAGACCCAGGGGACCATGTGACCAAATTTCACTTATGGTGCTCATCCAATTCCCTGATAGATGATTTGATTAGGTTGAGGTTATTTCAGTGAACTCTAACCAAAAATGCAGCCAAATGGTATATAGAGTTTCTAGGGGGAAACTATACTTGTTTCGCTGATTTGGCTAACATTTTATTGAACCATTTTTAGTTGCCTATCCACTGTGAAGCCGGAACTCAACTTCTGGCCAACTTTGAGCAAGACACAACAACTCACATTTCAGATCACATCTAGGAATGGAGAATGAGAAAAAGGCTTATCAAAGCTGAAATTCCACCAGAGTTCCTTCTCTAATGGTTTCTCAAGTCATTACAACCTGATATCTCAAATGATGTCCCTTTCCGATGTTTATTCAGAAGAGAAGGTTATTTTTCGAGCCCAACAATTAGAACTTATATATTCTCAGTCTGGGACTCTTCAAGAAATCCTACCCGATGCTCCTAGATCTAAGGTTGATTTAGCCAAAATGAAGTTAGGTCCTCACACTAATGGTATAGTTGGATCAATTGATACAAATACAATGAACCTTTTGAATCAATTGTAGCAGTTGGCTCTACAAACTGCCTCTTCTAACCAGGCAACACCGTCTACACCTTCACCTTCCCAACCTACCTCTATGAATTTCGTCTCGGGCTCTAACCCCAAAGGAAATCAACAATCCGATGGGAAGAGGAAGGGACAAGGTAAGAAGAAGAACCATGAGGGGAAAGGCAATGCGAACAAACATGGAAACAGTGCGAGTGAGGATAGAAAAGAGTCCAAGAAAAAGGTTAATTTTCCATGCAAGTTATGTAATGGATATCATTTGACTCACTTCTACCCTAAGATACAAGATTCTCAGTGCTTGTTATTGAAACAATGGTCCTCTAGCTCCCAAGCTGTTCTAACTAACCCTTTTCCCCAAGGGCAACAATTACTTGTTGGTGCAAACTCGAATGTTGGTACCTCCGTAGGGGGTAACCAGGAAGGGGAAAATTCCTCAATTGTTTATATGATGAACTCTCATGTCGACATTGCTACACGAGCACATGATCATCGTGAAACAGAAACATCTAAGGCTAAATCTGTTCCTGAAACCACGGACCCACTTCATATTGAGCGACCCTCTGCTAAGTCTATACCTTGGATACTGAAAGGTTCTGCAAAGCACTTGAATATTAAACCTGATGCTAGGGCAGCCCAAAACTACTCGATTGTAGAAGATCTGGATCAAATTCCTTGTGCTATGTCTGCTTTGGAGGTACTCTAGTCTTGTCTTTCTCAGAGAAGTGCTTTGCTTTCCACAATTGCTGAAGTAGAACCAAAGAATTCTTTAGTGCTCATTTTTGATATGATGAATGTCAAAGAGAGACTTCCTCACCATATGGCTTTCTAGATAAAGTCCACTTACCGAAAAACCAATATTTTTCGGACAGTTATAGATGAGGGAGCTTCCACATGCGTAATGTCTATGTCATGTTGGAAGGCCATTAGATCACCTTCAATTGTTCCTTCACCGACTCTTTTGACAATGTTTGATGGACATTATCATAGGCCACACGGAATTATCCCATCCTTTCCTATGTGTTGGGGGGAAGTTCGTAAATATTGAGGTGGAAATCGTTGATGCTAACCTAGATATAACCTCCTCTTAGGAAGGAATTGGATTTAAATGGATGCCATAGTTTTATCTTTATTCCGCATCCTCTGTTTTCCTCATGAGGGGAGGATTGTTAAAATTGATTAGTTAAATTATTCTCCAGGTGACTCCCATACAACTTCAGATTCGACCATTCTGTTGGTGGATAATCCCCATCAACCTATTAAGAATTTAGGAGTTGGGATGTACTCTTCGTTAATGGGTATATTTGACCTTCCTCCTCCTACAACTAGAATCAATGCAATTTCATCCTCCAGGGGGACTTCACGGAAAGAGTTCTTTCAAATTCATTATTTTTTAGACCCTTGGGCCTTACCTTCATCTACCACCACATTAGATGGAGGGCAGGTTGGTGGAATGGAATTTCCCATGTTTACAATAGAACTTAGCTATCAATCTATTGTTAACTCTACAGACAACCATCCTACTCTTTTTTTACAAGAGAATTTAGATGGTGATGTGGCTCCAGCTTGGACCCTCGACTCTACTTCAGCTCTGGATTGCTTAGATACAGTTTTACCATCTGAAGAAGCAATTTTGGAGGCAATGATGGGTGTCGATTGACCATGGGAAGATTTACATCATTGTTCATATTTTCTTCCTCCATTGCATGAAGTTGAATCCAGGTTCTCCAATATGCTTACTGGCGATGTTCGTATAGTTTCAAACCCTTTGGCTCTGGCACAATTATCTGCCAAAGGTAATATGTCACTTATCTCAAGAACTGTACCTATAAACATCGCTAGAAATCCTAATGTTATAGAAAATGTCTTCATCAGAGCCGATTCTTCCCCTGAAGAAATTCAAATTTACACCAACCTCTTTAAAGAGTTTTGAGATGTGTTCACTTGGTCTTATGAGGAAATGCCTGGAATTGATCCATCTATAGTCCAGCATGAGATCGAGATGTATGAAAACACCAAACCTATTCGTCAGAAGCTTCGACCGATCAATCCTCAGAAACAAGCAATTTTTAAAGCTGAAGTTGAAAAGCTACTTAAGGCGGGATTCATATACCATGTTCCTCTAACGGAGTGAGTTTCCAATCTAGTCCCGATAGATAAAAAGAAAGGAACAATCTGAGTATGTATTGACTTTAGGGATTTGAATAAAACTTGTCCAAAAGATAATTACCCCATGCCTTTTATTGACCAAATTGTTGATGAATGTGCGGGTAATGAAATTTTTTCTTTCATGGATGGATTCTTTGGTTACAATCAAATTACTATCCGTCTAGAGGACCAGCACAACACAACCTTTATTTGTCCCTGGGGCACGTTTGCATACAAGAAGATGCCTTTTGGTCTTAAAATTTCTGGAGCTACTTTTCAATAGGCCATGTCTTATGCTTTGAATGACATTAAACATGTTATCAAAGCATACTTGGATGACTTAGTTGCTTGTTCTAGAAAGAGAATCGATCATCCCAACCACCTTCGGTTATTTTTTGAAAGATGTCTTTTTTATAAAATCCAGTTGAATTCGAATAAGTGTGATTTTGTGGTCACATCTGGTCAGTTGTTAGGATTCATCATATCAACTAAGGGGGTTTGAGTTTATCCTTTCAAGGTTGAGGCAATAATTCAGTTGCCTCCCCCATATTCCATTCATCAATTTCAAAGTCTCCAAGGAAAGGCAAATTTCTTGAGAAGATTTATAGAAAATTACACCGAGATTACCAAAGGATTTATGCATTTTCCTAAGAAAGGAGTTCCATTTTTATGGGATGACTTTTCGCAATGATCTTTTGATGCCTTGAAATAGGCCTTAATATCTGCTGCATTGTTGAGTCTACCTGATTATGGCAAATATTTCCTTTTACATCTCGCTACGACAGAATCAACCATAGGTATGGTTCTGGTTCAGGAGGACGATGCTCTTAGTGAGCATGTAATCTACTACTTGAGTCGAGGCTTAGTAGGACCTGAGCTATGCTATTCTTCTATCGAAAAATTAGCCTTGGCAGTGGTCCATGTTGTCCAATGGCTTCACCATTATATTCTGCTACACAAAATGTTCGTCTTAGCGACTGTCAATCCTTTTCAGTTTGCCCTCAGTAGGCGAGTGATTGGGGGAAAATATAATCAATGGATTGTTATTTTGAAAGAATTTGATCTCGAGTTCTTGTCAGCTAAATCTGAGAAGTCATTGGTTTTTTCAGAATTAATTTTCGATCTGCCTTGTGAGTAAACCATTTTTTATGAGGAAAATTTCCCCGATGAACGTTTATTCCTCATTTCTTCACAAGATCCCTGGTACGGAGATATCATTATATATCTCTAGATTTCGAAGTTCCCACCTGCTTCCTCCAAAGATGAGCATCAAAAGTTACGTCACCTTGCCAAAAACTATGTAATCATTGGTGATACATTATATCGCAGAGGGGTTGATTCAATCCTTAGGCATTGCTTAACTTTGGAAGAAGCGGAGTTTTCCCTTAATGATTGCCATAGTGGATCTTGTGGTAGTCATCTATCAGGGCTTGCAACAACCTAGAAAATTTTGTCTGCCAGCTACTTTTGGCCTTCAATTTTCAAATATTGTATTGAAGTGGTCAAACATTTCCACCCTTGTCAAATTTATACTCGAAAAATGTGTGCGCATCTAGCTCCACTTTGTCCTGTTATCACTGTCGGTCCATCTATGAAGTGGGGAATTGACTTCACTACTTGTAATCCACCTTTGGCGGTGAATCACAAGTACATCATTGTGGCCGTAGACTACTTTACGAAGTGGGATGAGGCCATTCCTACTTACAAAAATGATAGTGAAACAGCAGCCTTGTTTCTTTTCAATCAGGTTATTTCATGATTTGGTTCCCAAGAGAGATTGTCACTGACCATGGCAGTCACTTCGAGAATCAACTGATGACCAAATTGGCTCTCAAGTTGGGCTTCCAGCAGGAGCATTCGTCTCCATATTATCCTCAGGCTAATGGGCAAGTTGAAGCCGTGAATAAGTCCCTTAAGACTATCCTACAAAGGACGATTGACAAAAATTGCTCCAATTGGCACATCATGTTGTACCCGACACTCTGGGCATACCAAACCTCGGTGAACACTACCACTAGTTTTACTCCTTTTCAATTAGTTTACAGGCTTGAATCTACTTTTCCTATCAAATGTGAAATTCCATCCCTTAAGCTAGCTATAAAACTTCTTCCAGAGACGTCTAGTCTCAAAGTACGCCTCGTTCATTTGGAACATCTCAATGAGCAGTGTCGAGATGTTGCCATAATAAACGAGGCCCATAAGAAGAGGGTTAAAACTCAGTATGATAAAGTTGTTCATCCTTAGGTTTTTTATGAAAGCGACCTTGTCTTAGTCTATGACCAAGACAAAGATGCCCAGGGGGTAGGGAAATTCAAGTCTATGTGGTATGGTCCCTTTGTAGTCAAGCGATTTTTGGGGAAAGGGGCCTACGAATTAATTTTTTTTGAAGGGAACAAGCTGGCGGAGCCTTGGAATGGGCTCTACCTTAAAAAGTATTTTTCTTAGGTTCTAGCCAAGTAATTGCTTGTTTTTATATATTGTATTTTTGTACATATTTGTCTGGAATTTTGTGATATCCACATTTTTTTATCTGCTTTGGTAGGTGTTGATGGATGAATTGATATATTTCGAATTTGCCGATGGTGCTAGTCGGCACACTATGAATATTACTTTTGTAGCTTGGGTGATTTATTATCCATCTGGCCAATTGATGGTGTCGAAGGGAGTATGTATTGGTCCTGCTTCGAATAACATTGCTGAATATACTCCCATTATTAATTTACTATCCGAAGCAATTTCTTATGGGATTTATTCGTTCGTAATTTATCTAGACTCACAGCTGGTAGTGTCACAATTAAATAAAATTTATTGGGTTCGTGATCCTTAATTATATCGCCAATTTTTTAGAGTGAGAATGTTGCAATGATCATTTATTTATATTACATATTTTCACATTCCACGATCTAAGAATTCGTTAGCAGACTCTATTGCTAATCAAGCATTAGATTGGCATATTAATCATTCATGAAATTAAACAATCAAAAAAATTGAATCTGTATATATATCATAAAATCGCCTGCATATAGAAAAAGTGTTCAAAAAAAAATATACAAAATTTGGATGAAATGCCCTCAAAATTTGGCTTAATGCCCATAATCATGTGCAGTCTGTCTATCGACTCGACTTAGGATGAGTGGCTAAAAAGTTAACTATTGCATTGGCTACACGCTGAAGTATGCAGACCCAGTCCCGTGGTACCCCTACCACACAGTGCTGCATCTCCTCAGGTAGATCCTCTATGGCTATCATAGGTACCTGGTGAGTCAATCTCACCAAGTTTCTCTGAACTACATATAAGACTCTCTCTGCCTCATTTGTTGCCTCTTCAACACCTCTTCTGTGATGCCTGTGCCTCGGAAATCCATCTGGTCTCACTGGACCCACATCTAGAACATGATCATTTTGTCAGTATTTTGTCTCATCAAAAATATTTCTAATTTCATTTCATATTTAAAAAAAAAAACAAAATCTTACAAATTTACAAAAACTTAAAAAATTGTTACCTATGTCTCTCCATGTTGCGTTTGGTGGCAATGCCAAGTCTGGATCTCCTCAGAAATCCATACTAGCATATGGGTAGTCGTCGACTACGATGATATGTTGGTCCCACCAAGCGAAAAACTCATCATTGAAAGTCATACTAGGCACGTCCCCACCTCCAAGGCATTTCATCAAGTCAACCCATCTACCCATCCAAGGATCTTGAGGGTTGTTGATGGAGACAAATACTTTGAGATGTAGCCCAGGTACCTTCTTGAAGAAGATTGAGCATAAGATAGTCCCATATCCAAAGTTTTTTGTCTGACCCTTCTGAATAAAGGTCAGTTGGCTCTTCATGTTGGTCAGAAGATGCGTGCACTAGTCGAAAACCGTGGTAATGCATTTGACTGCCAGGCTCATGGACACTCATGAAGCCTGATGCAGTGAAGCTAATCCATTTACCCTCACAATGGTAAATAGCAAAATCCTTAGAGATAAACTTTCTACGTGTTTGATTGGAACCTGACTTCCAATCTTCTCTGGGTGTCCAGGATAGTATATATGTACATAATCTTCCACTGAAAGACTATTGCTTGTCTTTCTAGTCGAATGCATGACCTCCCCTCTTCAAAAAGACCTATAATAAAGTATATGTATTCAACCTCAATCCGTAGAGGCATCTGGTATTTCATGAAGGCATCATCTTCTGCACTCCAGTAGTGGATCAGTGGTTCGAGCCGGTGTGTGTTGGCTTTCCTGTTTGGCATTATGAAGAATTTCAATAAGCCACAGTCTCTCAATGTGTCTAGTGCATGTTGGTCATTCATTACCTCATTATCAATTGTGGTATGCTCTCTTTCTCTCCATGTGATGGTCATCTTGCAAAAAATTGAGTTTCAACTATTAGTTTTTGTGTTTAAACTTTAACTCGCGTACATGTGGGTCCCCTTTACACACAGTTGCATGTAGGGCCATCATATATGCGTGTTGATCACATCCAACCTGTGTGTATGTAGAGTTGGATTCTTGGGCATAAATCACAATGGTCAAAACTTTATGAAAACTTATAAAAACTATCACAAAACATTACAAGCATGATTTGAGGGTTATCTAATAACTTTGGTTCAATTTGAAAGGTTCAATTGTTCAGAGGCAAGCTTTCTCCTTTTTGATCCACAACTCTTTGCTCCAAATAGAAATAAAGAAACTATGAGTCCAAAAGTCATTATATAACTTTGAAATTGCAAAATATTTTTTCAAAATTTGATTTTTGTCTCATGGATTTTTTGACCTGTGGGCTTGGATTGTCGAGAATGGGTTATTTTCAGGATATTTTGGAGACTTCTTTGAGATTTTATTTCAGTCCCATGACTGCTGACCCATCATGGTAGGTATTTTTCACTCATCGGAATATAGGTTAGGGATAACAATTTTTTTCCATTGCATCTTGCATACTAGCCTCCGTTCAGTGATTAGCCATATGGTCGACCCCATCGTGTCTTAGTTAGCAAACCATGTTCACCCACCGATTTTTAAATCATGATGTGACGGTAGAGCCATACTTTACATGGGCATCTTAGGTAGAACCTCACTAACATTGCTTGCCCATGCTACTATACTGAGTAGGCTTGGGAATCCTCTTTAGTCCTGCCATTACTTGTGCATTGAAGACACATTCTCCTTTCTTCTGTGCTAATTTTTGGCCTTACACTCTAGAGGCTCCTTTGTGTTGATTTGTACTACTGCATTGTATTTTGACTATTTTCCACTTTTGGCCTTGAGCTGGCTTCACTTGGACTTGTGTTTAAGCCACTTATTTGACCATGTCTTCTGCAAAATCAACCATGCAATCACTTGGCCTTTGCGACTTAATGCATCATTTGACCCGTGGAGAGAACATCCCTTTGAGCGTCCTTGACTAGTTTCACCTCCCTGCATTGAACATAGGAATGTTCCCATCCTATGAACTAAATCATTTGTTTCTCTGACACTTGTTATTTCCACTGTACTATAGCATTCTTTTATTCTTTTTCTAGATTAAAGAAAAAGACAAAACAATTATATATTCCAAAAAGAGCAGGAATGGGACAACATTTCCATATTTTGTTGGCAACTAGATTCAATTGTGTCGTCCTTAAACAAAGCACTCAAAAGAAAGTATCTCCTCCATTTTGGGCAGGATTTAGTTTGACATAGGTATGCCTTAACCTTGTTATTGAGTCAGTACTCCTCTGATTGGTTACCTCTTCTAATCATATGGAAAGTTTGCTCATGCCCCCTGCATGCCGAACTTATACAAAGTTATTATATGCTACCATGTAGTCATCATTGAGTCGTGCTTTTGTTCAAAGGAAGTAAGCCTGAGTCGGCCTCTCTGTAGTGTCTCCTAACCTATATTTTCAGTCGGCCATCCTTGGTTTTCAGTATCATGTTTTTCATCACATAAATTATATAGTTCCTTTCCTTGTGCTGGTTTGAGAAGGTCTCCATTAACTTCTTGATGACGGGTCTTGTCCTTATCAACAACGACATATTGCTCTAAGGAAAGGCCTAGAGCCGCACCCTAGTGCTATTTTCATTATTGATAGGTCACCTTGTGTTAAGAATCGATCAGTATCATGGGTATTTGACTAAGTGGTTTCCCTTGTGTTCGACATCAGCTTTCATTATCACACATTGGGATTCGTGCAGTGCCTTGGTTTCCATTTGACCCTATTCGTGGATTCCTCACCTCTGTGTCATCTTTCATTATTGGTTGGTTCAGAGGGTTTCTATCATGTGCTAGCTACATCTTGTGTACACCGAGAATGTGCTTCAGTTGGGTTACTACATCTTTTTTGTTTGATTCCTTCCACATTATTGGCCTGCGGTTACACAAGCGCTAGATTGGTGAAGGATGCCTTAATGCCTTCCTTATAGTAGATCGTTTCCTATCGAATATAGCTCTGGGACAAAGATCTAGAGTCCATTTGGCAGTACCTTGGGGTTTGTAGTCATCAGTGCCATATTCCTTCGCTATCAACGGCGGGAAACCATCATTGTCCCTTGATTGATAGATTCTTCCAAGTGTTCAACTTTAGCTCATTTATTCACACTTGTTAGATTGTACTGGGTACCTTCACTCTCATTTTCATTATTAGTAAGTAGTCTAGCATTTGTTAACAGTATACATCAATGACCGATAATCACACAATTTCTAACGTGATCGAACTCAGATAACTTATTCCCAATGTGTAGTAATGTACCGCGACAGTGGGTGAAGACTTTGGGTTGCATCAGCATGTCTTGATTCACTTGTCAGTTGCTCCTATTGTTGCTAGTTGACACCATGCACTGTATATGTTGTAGTTCCTCACAGCGACATCTTATATGCTGGCATCTGAGTTGCGATGTAGTATGATTTTATTCCATCATGTTCATTTGGTACTATTGGGACTAGTTTTTGACATTAGTCATCAGCTTCATCTTTCAGCTTCATTGATTATCTTCTTATATGTGATATTCATACATGTACTTTTTCGATCACGGTCAGATGATCCATTATGTACTTTCAGTTCTTTGTACTTGTATACATATTGGATCCACTTGTACTTGATATGCATACATGCTTTACTTTCTCTGAGCATGGGTATGCCTACCTCAGAAAGCATTTTCTTTCTGATCTCTTTTTGATGGCTTGGCAAGCTGAATTCTAGTGAAGTCCTTCTCAGTTTCAACAAGATTATTTCCATACACTTAATACATTTCAGCCATCATGTACCCCTTATGACCTCATATATTAGGGGGCATCTGTTATCACCCTTGGTATTTGTGATGCTTGGTTTATGGCCTAGGGCAACCCCTCCTTCTAGACTTGGTCCAAATATATTAAAAACAATGTTTTATTCCCTATATGCTACTTTTCCCTGAGATAAAAGCGTCTACACGCGGGTTGGTAAATACACAACCCACGTATATGTGTTAAAACACTTAAAAAAATTAAATTTCCTTAATTATGGGAAAATTTCACGGGTTTTACCTATTGATTACCTCCTATTGGCCATGGCCCAATTGTTTCCCAACTGTTTCCCAACTAAAAAAATAATTGGGAGAATTATAAATAGACTTCTATGGGAAGGCCTTAAGGAGGAGAAGAGATAGAGTTATCATATTGAGATTATCCTTAACTGATTCTAATGAATCCCTGTGCCTCATGCACTTCCCCAAGCTTCAGGAAACCCTTGTTTCCTTGATTATAGATATTCTCCCTCTTGCTTGAGATATCATGGTGTTGGTTATGGAAGAAGACTGTTGAAGGCTGGGATAGGATGAATCCGAAGGATGGTTCTGCTTGGAGCAAGAAGAGGAAAACTCAGGTGAATTTTGTCCATGTTATTTATAGCTTACTGCAATAAAATAAATGTTGTCTTGCTTCCAAAAATAACTTTGTTTATGCATCGAATTGTGTTGTAATTCATGTATGAATGTTGTTTTGATGTATAAATGACCATTAGCTTATATGATATAAAGTTAAATTTCGTGAACATGCTTTACTTATATACTTCTATGTATGTTCGAATTGAATGATTTTCAGGTTTGAAGAACATCGGGAGTTGTAGAGGGTCTGAACCCTACGGGACCTACTCAAACGAAGGAAATTTGGGTACGGTCACTCTCACGTAGTTTGTTTATATAAGAATTTTTCCTGAGTTGTATGAGTGTTTCTTATTGTAGTCTACTTTTGCTCTGTTGGGGTTTTAACCCAATGACCTAGGTTACTTATTCCCGTAACAGTCGTGCAAGTTTCCACGTGAGATTATGCGATAGTCGTTGGATCGAACGAGATTGATCGATGGTGCAGATTGGCCAGGCTAGTTGACACGAGTTATTGCGCGATATCTATTGGATCTGAAGGAATGAGATAGCTGGTGGAGATTTAATGCACTAAAGAGAGCATCGATATATGTGCAAAGGTTTTTAGGATGGCGAAAAGGTAAGGTTTAAGTGTGGGTTATGAAATATTTATATTATACAAGAGTTATAATAGAAATGAGTGGAATAAATGTATTATGGTTAATGATGGGTTAAATTTAAACCAAATTTAAAAGGGTACTATTGATATGCATGGGTAATAAGAATTAACCAAATATTATGAAGGGTTGTATAAGGTTTCACTCAAAGGTTTATTAAATTTTAGACTTGGGATAGTTACATCAAATGTTTCCGCATAGATTTTATTTAAGGAGCCTTAAACCTTGGTTTAAGAAGGTTTTAATAGGCAGGAGTATTAAAATTCCTAGGACATGTATATGAAATTCATTTTATATGCATATTGTAGATAAATCCAGCTTAGGTTGCATCAATTAGTATTAGAGCTGAACAAGGAAATTCTGCATGTAAGAATTCTTTATGAAAATTTAGAATAGAGTTATATTTTGAAGGTACGTATACAGACAAGAGGAGATCAGATTTTAAATCTGACAAATAGTAGGCACAGAAAGATAAAGTGTAGCAGAATTTGCAGGTGCAAAGAAACAAAGAACAATCCATTCAAAGTGTAGGTGAATGGTAGAACAAGATCATGCAAAAGTACTGAAGGTGAGATGATATGTTTTTGTTTTAATTTTGTTTGAAGATTGGAGAGTTTGTGGTATTTATATTGTCACACAAGTAGCAGCAAAGAATGTGAGAATATTGCAGCAACCTAGAGCAAGGAGTGCTCAATTCGTTCCAGTGGAAAGAACCAGAAAGATACCGAAAGACAAAGCTCAGAGGAGAGAATCTTAGTGAGGTATCGTGTAGCAAGGAGGACTTGTTATTGCAGAGGTTTTGTTGTAGCTCACGGAAATATCATAAAGGAAATTCCACAGAGGATGTGGGTAGAATTGCTAAGGGATGAAGGAAGCTGGTAAGAATTTCTGAGTGAAAGAAGAGGTAACCAAAACCTAGTATTTCATTTGTGATTGAAATACAAGAGGATAGTTGTGTTCTTAAAAGGTGCAGATGAGTTGAAGCCTAGAAGGAGCAGATAGAAGTGCTCAAAGAGGTTCAAGAGAATAGCGAACCAAGTGCTTGACAAAAGAACTAGTACAAAGGAAACCTTGGTGACGTAAGTGGCAGCAAGGGGGACTTGTTGTTGCAGAGGCTTTAATGTAGCTCATAGTAAGTCAGTGAGGAACTCATGAAGATAGAGAAGGAGATGACTACTAAAAGTCATAACATAGATACCAAAGGTTCTGAGGAAGACCATAGTAGAAGAAAGGTGAAGAAAGAGGATGCCAAGGTAGATGGCATACAGAGACAATTAAGTGAATAAGAATATAAGAGGGAGAAGGCTGAGATTGAATTTCATCTTGAGATATTGATGGAGATGTTCAAATGAATAAGGATGACCAGAAGCATGGTTGTGTCATGAAGAAGAAAGTAAAGTGACATAGGCTACAAGAGAAGAGAAATCAGTAGGTGAATATGCAATTAGCAGAAGAGTTGATGACGCTTGAACAGGTAATGAATGATAAATTGAAATTTGAAAAACTCAGAGAAGCTAAGTTGAAAATGGATGTTTCCATTTGTGAAGCAGAACAAGGTGAAGTTCTGGGTGAAGATGAAGACTACAGATATGTGAAAGATCTTATGAAACATTGTGCGAATTCCAAGACAACAAGAAGTTTACTTTACTGAGGAAGGAATTATTGATGATTTTCTAAACTCTTGGACAAATTTGGATCAACAGGAGGATGTGAAACCTTGTGATTACAGGTTTTCTAGAGGATGAGAAATATTTTGAGATTGTCAAAAGTATGGAAGAGTATCTTTCAGAAGATAAATATTCTAAAGTAAAGAATGATGGAGAGTGTCACTTGAATGAGAAAAGCAGTGAATTATTACAGTAGAAAGAATGTAGTAATACATTGATGGTTGAAATTGTTATAACACAGGAACAATTTCTTATGAAAGAAGGAGATGAGATTCAGTCTAAAGAACTGATATGTGAAGCAACATTTGAGACTATTGAATCTTGTATTTTCAAATTGATAAGTTGTGTATAAATGGAGGAATTATAAGTGATGATGAAATACTTATGAAGTTTCAAAGAGAAAATGAATCGCTGGAATATTTGTTGGAAAACTCAGAGTATGATAGTTTGATTGCAGAAGAAGGAGTTCATTACAGTGGACAAAAGCATAAAGACATCATTGAAGCAAATGGTGTGGAAGAGAGATTTTCTAATAGTCTTGAGAGTCCTTTAGAGAATTATTTAAAGAAGTTGAATCAACATACTGATGTGCTAATAGAGAAGGAAAAATAAAAGTAGAATACTGAGATGTTGCCAAAGGAAGAAAAGGTAATGAGGCCTTATATTTTTAATCCCGATAATTGTTTTATGATTATAGGATTTGATGAAAATGAGATAAACATGTTTCAAGTTGAAGAGTCAGTTTTAGAACTGAAGAAGACTGGAAGTTTCCAGGTTGAACATGCTGATAAGGAAAATGAAAAGCATGAAGATACCGCGCTTGAAGAAATGAAATTGACTGTCAGAATCAGTCAAGGAAGTGAAGGAAAATTACTGAGGGTTGTCAAGGAAGAGGAAGGAAAGTATGCTGGAATTGATCAACAACATATTCATGTATTTGAGAGGAATCAAATACAAGGGGAATTGAAGGACAATTTATTTTTTGAAATTAAATTTATATATATTAAACAAAGGTTGTTTGGAAAGTCTGAAGAGGGTAAGGATGAAAGGGTGGTAGTAAGAATCTGACAACTTCAAAGAGAAGATAATGAACATTAGTTTGAAGATGAGTGGACAGAGCATAACAAAAAATGGCAGAGTATGTACCAACTCAAGTATGTGCTAGAGATAGAGATTGAAGAATTATGGCAATTAATGATGAAGCAATCTAGATGGAGGAGATTGACAGCAACAGGAAGAATGATCAATCATAATTTTAACTTGATTGACAAGGAGAGGAAGATGAAATAGAAGAAAACAAATATACATAAGCAACAAAGGAACAAAGCATTCAGACAACTACAAACTAAAGTTTGTAACCCTGGAGGTTTTATACCAAGATATGAGAACACATGATCAGGAGATCATGAATGTTTTCAACCTTGAGAGTCTGATGCAGGAGCATTCGGCTCAAAAATATCATTGTAATTTAGTAGACATAGGGGGTCTTCTGTTTTAAGGGAGTTTGTTTCATGAGTATTAAATTAATGTAATAATTAAGGGTTTTCAAGTAAGTTTGTGAGAGATATTTAGAATAGGAATTAATTAGATATTGTGAGGATATTTGTAAATGTTCTCAAATGTAGGAGAACGTGAGTGATGATGAGTGATTAGTGAGGATTGAGAGATTTTGAAATATTGTAAATATTAGATTAGGAATTGGTTTTATTATTTTTGGGATTAAAGAGAATCCTTAGGATTTAGTTGAGTTGTTGAGATCCCCAAGGGATCATTGAGAGATTTCAGGACTTGATGAGAGGATTAAGGATGTGAACTAGAAATGGGTTAGAGAACTTTTGTATAAATGTAGGCCTAAAAGGAATATATAGAGTTAGTTAGTTAGAGTGAGAATTAGAGTTCAGAGATCAGATAGGTTTGACTGTAAGCCTACGAGCAAGAAAGGAAAAGGCCACTAATTAGAAAATTAGGCCAAAGAGGTTTCATTATGTAAAGACTTATTTATAAAGACAAAGAATTCAATTTCTGAGTTATGTGGTGTGTATTGATTAATAGAATTATAAACTGTGTGTGGATTAGAGTAATTCTGTGAAACATAGGTTTGCAGGTGTGCAGAATCAGAGAAGTGCAGATAAGAGTGTATGGGTTTACGCACATATAGTACTGGAGAAAACTTTCATTGTTACAGTGAAGGTATAAATGCAAGGTTTCCTAAAACCTAAGGATTTATGAAGGAAGTGTAAGGGAACAATAAAGTGGAGATCGAGATCAGAACAAGTGAAGACCATAAGGTGAGAACAAAAACACAAGCAGAAAGTTGAATGGGCTATTGCACAATAAGAAACAAAAGAACGTAAAAGTACATAGGAACCGTTGGATCAATCAGCTCAAAGGATGAGATTGTGTGCGATAGATGGCTAATATTAAGTCATGCAAAATAAAGTCAAGGAGACGAATGGTGGAGATTAAAACCATGTTTTAGTCGAATAGTGGCGTGGTTTTAATAGGTGGTAAACAGCTTCTCGCACACCCTAAAATTTGTAAGTGGTATTCTACAAATTCATGTGATTACCCTTAGTGGGCGACATATAGCACACGATGGAAAGAGAGAACCACTTTTCTCACATGCTCTCGACCTGGTATCGGTCATGCAAGATTTCACGTGATATTATGCAATAGCTGTTGGATCAAACGGGATTGATTGACGGTGGAGATTGGCCAGGCTAGTTGGCGCGAGTTATTGCACAATATCTATTGGATCTGAAGGAATGAGATCGACGACAGAGATTTAATGTGCTAAAGACAACATCAATATATGTACAAATTTTTGTGTAATGGTAGAAATGTAAGGTTTAAGTGTGGGTTATGAAATATTTCTATTATACAAGAGTTATAATAGAAATGAATGGAATAAATGTATTATGGTTAATGTTGGTTTAAATTGAATCCAGAGTTTAAAGGGTAAAATTGATATGTGTGGGTAATAAGAATTAACCAAAAATTATGAAGGGTTGTATAAGGTTCCACTCAAAGGTTTATTAAAGTTTAGAATTGGGATAGTTACATGAAATGTTTTTGCATAGAGTTTATTTAAGGAGCCTTAAACCTTGGTTTAAGAAAGTTTTACTAGGCAGGAATATTCAAATTCCTGGGACATGTATATGACATGCATTCTATATGCATATTGTGGATAAATGCAGCTTAGGCTGCATCAATTGGTATTAGAGCTGAACAAGGAAATTCTGTGTGTAAGAATTCTTTGAGAAACTTAGAATAGAGTTATGTTTTGAAGGTATGTATACAGGCAAGAGGAGATCCGATTTTAAATTTGACAAATAGTAGGCACATAGAGATAAAGTGTAGCATAATTTGCAGATGCAAAGAAACAGAGAACAATTCATTCAAAGTGCAGGTGAATGGTAGAACAAGATCATGCAGAAGTCTTGAAGGTGAGATGATATGTTTTTGTTTTAATTTGGTTTGAAGATTGGAGAGTTTGTGGTATTTATATTGTCACACAGGTAGTGATAGAAGAAGGTGAGAAGATTGCATCAACCTAGAGCAAGGAGTGCTCAATTGGTTCCAGAGGAAAGAACCAGAAAAATACCGAAAGACTAAGATCAAAGGAGAGAAGATTAGTGAGGTATCGTGTAGCAAGGAGGACTTGTTACTGCAGAGGTTTTGTTCCAGCTCAAGGAAAGATCACAAAGGCAATTCATAGAGGATGTGGGTAGAATTTCTAAGGGATGAAGGAAGCTGGTAAGAATTTCTGAGTGAAAGAAGAGGTGACCAAAACCTAGTATTTCATTTGTGATTGAAATACAAGAGGGTAGTTGTGTTCTTTAAAGGTGTAGATGAGTTGAAGCCTAGAAGGAGCAGAGAGAAGTGCTCAAAGAGGTTCGAGAGAATAGAGAACCAAATTCTTGACAAAAGACCAAGTACAGAGGAAAGCTTGGTGAGGTAAGTGGCAGCAAGGGGGACTTGTTGTTGCAAAGGCTTTAATGCAGCTCATAGTAAGTGAGTGAGGAACTCGTGAAGATAGAGAAGGAGATGACTACTGCTAGTCATAACAAAGAGAACGAAGGTTCTGAGGAAGACCACAGTGGAAGAAATGTGAATAAAGAGGATGCCAAGGTAGATGGCATACAAAGACAATTAACTGAAGAAGAATATGAGAGGGAGAAGGCTGAGATTGCAGTTCATCTTGAGATATTGATGGAGATATTGCAGATGAATAAGGATGACCAGAAGCATGGTTGTGTCATGAAGAAGAAAGTAAAGTGGCATAGGCTACAAAAGAAGAGAAATCAATAGGCGAATATGCAGTTAGCAGAAGAGTTGATGAAGCTTGAACATGTAATGAATGATAAATTAAATCTAAAAAACTCAGAGAAGTTGAGTTGAAAATGGATGTTTCCATTTGTGAAGTAGAACAAGGTGAAGTTCTGGGTGAAGATGAAGACTAGAGATCTGACAAAAATCTTATGAACCATTGTATAAATTCAAGACAACAAGAAGTTTATTTTGTTGGGTAAGGAATTATTGATGATTTTCTAAATTGTTGGAAAAATTCGCATCAGCAGGAGGATGTGAAACCTTGTATATTTAAATCTAATAATTTTGATGTGATTACAAGTTTAGCAGAGGATGAGAAATCTTTTGAGATTGTCAAAAGTATGGACAATATCTTTCAGAAGATAAATATTCTAAAGTCAAGAATGATGGAGAATGTCTCTTGAATGAGAAAAGCAATGAATTATTTTTGTTGGGTGTGGAGCCTAGTTATCTTTTGTATTCAAAGGTATTGCCACATTGAACCCCAATTTGAAATGGGGAAGCAATGCTTCTCGTAAAATATTTGTTGCAGGGGGATCCCGGGGGGGTGGCTACGACCTTTGGGGAGCCCCCCCTGGTGGGGAGTTTCAGGGGCAGCACCCCCAAAGCTAAGAATAGATGTAAAATTGCCTTGTAAAAGTATAGTAATTTCTAGTTAATCTGGGCCATTCATTAGGCGGAGATCTGATGGTAGAATTTATGTTTAATTTAGGGTTTTTTGCCCTAGAAGGCAACCCCTCACTATATATGAAGGAATTGTATTGCGTCTATGTAGATCTATAATATATATTATATATAATTTTCTAACAATTGGTATCAGAGCCGAAGGTCTATTTAGCTGATAAACTCGCAAGAGAGAAGGGTTGTTGGTTCGAGTGGGAGCAATGGCAGAAGATGGTAGGTTTAGGGTCGAAAAATTCAACGGCCAAAACTATTAGCTCTGGAAGATGTAGATGGAGGATTATCTATATCACAGATATTTTTACCTATCATTGAGTGGAAAGACTAAAATTCCAATGAGTATGATAGACATAGAAGGGGATATTCTCGACAAAAGGGCACTTTGAACAATACGGCTGTGCCTAGCAGTGTCGGCAGCGTTTAATATTTCAAAGGAAACAACAACACAGGGTTTAATGTCAGCATTGGCCAAACTATATGAAAAACCCTCGGCCTCAAATAAGGTATTTCTTATGAAGTGTTTATTTAATACGAAGACGTCACAAGGTGGGTCTATTGCAGATCATTTAAATGATTTTAATACAGTTACAAGTTAGTTAAGTTTTGTAGGGGTAACTTTTGATGATGGAGTTAGGGCTCTATTATTTCTGTGCTCATTTTCAGAAAGTTGGAATGGTTTAGTTATGGCCATTAGTAATTTTGTCTCTGGATCTAGTACTTTAAAGTTTGATGATGTTGTCAGTGAAATCCTTAGCGAGGAAATGCGACAAAAAAGTTCCAGTGGGACATCAGGTAATGCTTTGACTACAGAGACTAGGGGAATAAAAATGGAAGGAGGAAAGAGCCCACGATATCACAGTAAGTCAAGAAGAGGAAAATTTGAGTCTAGATCGGGGATAGTGTGCCGGAAATGCAGGAAGAAATGACAC
Source organism: Pinus taeda (assembly GCA_000404065.3). Classification (NCBI taxonomy): domain Eukaryota; kingdom Viridiplantae; phylum Streptophyta; class Pinopsida; order Pinales; family Pinaceae; genus Pinus; species Pinus taeda. Next base: position 94,374 of record APFE031404687.1, on the reverse strand, counting down.
CTGAAGAAAGATTGCAAGTCTCGGAAGCGAAAAGAAGGAGATGCACAACAAGAAACTAATCATGAAGCGAATGTAATAGGTGATGTGTTGCAAGATGCTTTGATTCTTTCACTAGAAAATATTATTGATGCCTGGGTGGTAGATTCAGGGGCCTCATTCCATGCCACACCTAATAGGAAACATTTTCATGATTATGTTCAAGGAGATTTTGGACAGGTTCGATTGGGTGATGATAAACCATGTAAAATCATTGGAATGGGTACAATTTTCATAAAATAGCAGAATGGAAATCAATGGCTATTCAAGGAGGTAAGGCATGTTCCAGATCTGAAGGAAAAATTGATTTCAACAGGGCAGTTGGGAGGTGAAGGTTGCATAACTACTTTCACAGATAAAACCTAGAAGGTCACTAAAGGATCCCTGGTAATAGTGAAAGGAGAAAAGGTTGGTACATTGTATTTATGCAATGATATTTCTAATTCTGTTAATTCTTTAACCTCTACACGAGAAGATACAACATTGTGGCATCATAGGCTCGGGCACATGAGTGAGAAGGGGATGCAGATTATTCACTCAAGAAATTTTTTGCCAAGTTTGAAGCATGTTGATTTAAAATTCTGTGAAAATTGTGTTTATGGAAAACATAAGAGAGTTAGATTCCTTAGAGTTGGGAAAGAATGCAAGAGCAGAAAATTAGAGCTTGTGCATACAGATGTATAGGTCTGCTTAGGTATCATCTCTTTGTGGCTCTCATTATTATGTTACTTTTATTGATGATGCAACAAGAAAAACCTAGATTTATTGTATTCGAAATAAATCTAATGTATTTGATACTTTCAATAAATGGAAAGCTTTGGTTGAAAACGAGACAAGGAAAAGGTTGAAGTGTATCAAATCAGATAATGGAGGTGAATATTGCAGCAAAGAGTTTGATAGGTACTATCTAGAGAATGGAATTCATAGAGAGATGACAGTTCCAGGAACACCACAAGAAAATGGTGTGTCAGAAAGGATGAATAGGACAATCATGGAGTGTGCAAGGTGCATGAGATTGCATGCAGGATTGCCTTTACAATTTTGGGCAGAT
>APFE031404687.1:75579-91538 GCA_000404065.3 Pinus taeda | reverse complement strand
AAGAACATTGGATGGTAGTGAAGTGGATTCTCAGATATTTGAGAGGTACCACAAATCAAGCATTATGCTTTGGTGGTTCAAACATTGCTCTACAGGGATATGTTGATGCAGATATGGAAGGTGACAGAGGAGGAGAACTACAGGATATGTATTTACTATAGGTGGAACATCTGTCAGTTTGGTTTCAAAAATACAATGTGTTGTTGCACTCTCAACAACAGAAGCAGAGTATGTTGCCACTACAGAGGCTAGTAAAGAAATGATTTGGTTACAAAGGTTTCTGGATTAATTGGGTAAGAAGCAAGAGTTGGGCAGGTTATATAGTGACAGCCAGAGTACCATACATCTTGCAAAGAAGTCTACATTTCATTTCAATACTAAACATATACAACTCAAGTACCATTTCATATGGTCAGCATTGGAAGATGGAGAATTGAAGCTGTAAAAGATACACACTAGCCAAAATCCTGTAGATATGCTAACGAAAGTTCTAACCAGGGAGAAACTGAGAATATGCTCAGTTTCAATTGGTATTCAAGTATGATGAAGAAGATGAGAAATAGCTAGGTCCAAAGAGGAGTCATTGTCCAACAAATGAAGCAGTGGTGGAGTTGCTATAATCAGTCTCCAAGTGGGAGATTTTTGGGTGTGGAGCGTGATTATTTTCTGTATTCAAAGGTATCGCCACATTGGACCCCAGTTCGAAATGGGGCAGAAATGTCGCCCGTAAAATGTTCACTACAAGGGGGGTCCAGGGGGGGCGATTGTGACCTTTGGGGAGCCCCCCCCTGGTAGGGGGTTTCAGGGGCAGTGCCCTCGAAGCTAAGAGTAGATATAAAATTGCCTTGTAAAAGTATAGTAATTTCTAGTCAATCTGGGCCATTCATTAGGCAGAGATTTGACGGTAGAAGTTATGTTTAATTTAGGATTTTTTTCCCTAGAAGGAAACCCCTCACTATATATGAGGGAATTGTATTACATCTATGTAGATCTGTAATATATATATAATTTTCTAACAATTGCAGCAGAAAGAATGTAGTAGTACATTGATGTTTGAAACTTTTATAATATAGTAACAGTTTCTTGTGAAAGAAGGAGATGAGATTCAGTCTGAAGAACTAATATGTGAAGCAACAGTTGATACTGTTGAACCTTGTAATTTTCAAATTGATAAATTGTGTATAAATACAGGAATTATAAGTGTTGATGAAATACTTATTAAGTGTCAAAGAGAAATTGAATTAGATATCATTTTTTGGAAACTGTGTTAAGTAATTCATTCATCTATGACCATTTCCATGAGAGGTGTCATAACTCACTAATTTATCATGATTTTTGAATAGTCCACTTATCACTCATTGCATCGGGTATGCTCATAGGGGTGAAGAAGTGGGATTCAAACTAGTGAAAATAAATCAGATAGTGTCAATCATCACTTCCGGGGCTTGCACCTAGTAACCAGGACTTCCTCGGAAGGTCACCCATCCCTGATCGCCTCTAGCTCAAGTGCACTTAACTGTGGATTTTTCCCCACAATTAAGCCCACTTAGCTTGCTACCTCATTTGCAAAACCTTAGCAAGTATTGTGCCTCATGAACCATTCAAGTATTGAATTGCTGGAATATTTTCTGGAAAACTCAGAGTATGACAGTGTGATTCTAGAAGAAGGAGTTCACTACAGTGGAAAAAGGAAAAAATAAATCATTGGAGAAGATGGTCTGGAAGAGATATTTGCTAACAGTCTCGAGAGTCCTTTATAGAATTCTTTAAAGAGGTTGAATTGGCATATTGATGTGCTGATAGAGAAGGAAAAAATCAGAGCAGCATACTGAGATGTTGCCAGAGGAAGAGAAGGTAATGAGGCCTTATATTTCTAATTCCGATAATTGTTTTACGATTCCGGGATTTGATGAAAATGAGACAAACATGTTTCAAGTTGAAGAGTCAGTCGTAGAACTGAAGAAGACTGGAAGTTGCCAGGTCGGACATGTTGATGAAGAAAATGAAAAGTATGAAGATACCATGTTTGAAGAAATTAAATTGACTATCAGAATCAGTCAAGGAAGTGAAGGACATTTACTGAGGGCTGTCAAGGAAGAGGAAGGAAAGTATGCTGGAATTGATGAAAAAAATAGTGATGTATTTGAGAGGAATAAAGTACAAGGGGAATTGGAGGACAATTTATTTTTTGAAATTAAATTTACAGATATTGAATAGAGGTTGTTTGGAAAGTCTCAAGAGGGTAAGGATGAAAGGGCGGTAGTAAGAATCCAACAAATTCAAAGAGAAGATAGTGAACAACAGTTTGAAGATGAGTGGACAGAGTACAACAACAAATGGCAAAGTATGTACCAACTCAAGGATGTGCTAGAGATAGAGATTGAAGAATTATGGCAGTTAATGATGAAGCAATCCAGATGGAGGAGATTGACAGCAACAAGAAGAATGATTAATCAGAATTTGAACATGATTGACAAGGAGAGCAAGATGAAACAAAAGACAACAAACATACAACAGCAATGAAGGAATAAAGCATTCAGACAACTACAAACTAAAGTTTGGGACCCTGGAGGCTTTCTATCAACATATGAGAATAGATGATTGGGAGATCATGAATGTTTTCAACCTTGAGAGTCTGATGGGGAGAATTTAGCTCAGAAATATCATTATATTTTAGTATACATAGGGGGTCTTGTGTTTTAAGAGAGTTGGTTTCCTGAGTATTAAATTAATGTAATAATTAAGGGTTTTCAAGTAAGTTTGTGAGAGATATTGAGAATAGGAATTAATTAGATATTGTGAGGATATTTGTAAACGTTCTCGAATGTAGGAGAACATGAGTGATGATGAGTGATTAGTGAGGATTGAGAGATTTTGAAATATTGTAAATCTTAGATTGGGAATTGGTTTCATGATTTTGGGGATTAAAGAGAATCCTTAGGATTTAGTTGAGTTGTTGAGATCCCCATGGTATCATTGAGAGATTTTAGGACTTGATGAGCAGATTAAGAATCTAAAACAGAAATGGGTTACAAAACCTTTTGTATAAATGTACGCCTAAAAGGCATAAAGAGAGTTAGTTAGTTAGAGTGAGAATTAGAGTTCAGAGATTTGATAGGTTTGACTGTAATCCTATGGGAAGGAAAGGAAATGGCCACTAATTAGAAAATCAAGCCAGAGAGAGAGATTCATTATGTAAATAATTATTTATAAAGATAGAGAATTTGATTTCTGAGTTGTGTGTTGTGTATTGACTAATGGAATTATAAATTGTGTGTGGATTAGAGTAATTCTATGTAACATAGGTTTGTAGGTGTGAAAAATCAGAGAAGAAGTGCAGAGAAGAGTGTACAGATTTACACACAGACAATACTAGAGAAAACTTTCAATGTTACAACAAAGGTATAAATGCAAGGTTTCTTAAAACCTAAGGCTTTATGAAGGAACTGTAAAGGCACAATAAAGTGGAGATCAAGATAAAAACAAGTGAAGACCATAAGGCAAGAACAAATACACAGGCAGAAAGCCAAATGGGCTATTGCACAGTAAGAAACAAAAGAATGTAATAGTACACATGGACTGTTGGATTAGTCAGACCAATGGATGAGATTGTGTGTGATAGACAACTAAGATTAATTTGCACAAAATAAATTCAAGGAGATGAATGGTGGAGATTAAAACCACGTGTTAGCTAAATAGTGGAATGGTCTTCATAGGCGGTAAGCAGTTTCTTGTACACCCTAAAAGATGTAAGTGGTATTCTACAAATTCACGTGATTACCCTTAGTGGGCGACACGTAGCACACGATGGAAAGAGAAAACCACTTTTCTCATGCGCTTTCGACCTAGTATCGGTCATGTAATATTTCACGCGAGATTACGTGATAACCGTTGGATCGAATGGGATTGATCGACGGTGGAGATTGACCAGGCTAGTTGGCACAAGTTATTGTATGATATCCATTGGATCTAAAGGAATGAGATCAGCGATGGAGATTTAATGTGCTAAAAAGAGCATCCATATATGTGCAAAGGTTTATGGAATGGCAAAAAGGTAACGTCTAAGTGTGGGTTATGAAATATTCTACTATAAAAGAGTTATAATAGAAATGAGAAGAATAAATGTATTATGGTTAATTTAGGGCTAAATTGAAACCAGAGTTAAAAGGGTACTATTGATATGTGCACGTAATAAGAATTAACCAAATATTATGAAGGGTTGTATAAGGTTCCGCTCAAAGGTTTATTAAAGTTTAGACTTGGGAAAGTTACATGAAATGTTTCCACATAGAGTTTATTTAAGGAGCCTTAAACCTTGGTTTAAGAAGGTTTTACTAGGTAGGAATATTAAAATTCCTAAGATATGTATATGACATGCATTTTATATGCATACTAAGGGTAAATGTGGCTTAGAGTGCATCACATCAAAATCCACATATACATTAGTACATTTACACAATAAATCAAGGGAATGAATTTATCATTAATGAATGCAATGAACCAACCAGAGATGGGACTACCACGTTCCACTCGAACATAGATTGGTTGAGCCAAGTCTCTCTTTAGCCAATCACCCCCATGCCATATTCCAAGCATGAATGTGGGACTCATAGAACACATCAAAAACACCAATCAACATGGATGCCCCTAAAGTTCTCCACCTCCACTGTGAGGAATTTGAGTGCCTCCTATTCTCTTAGGCTTTACTACAATGCAAAGTCTGATCCAGGGATCACTAGGCCCTACAACTAGACATACTCTCTAGGCTTTACCATGCATCCAATCCCAAGATCGCTAGGCCCAACAGAGAGAAAATCCACCTCTTGGCTTTACCATATATCCCATCATTCACTGGCAAGGATTCCTAGGCCCACTGAGGCACACAATATGGCTTTACCACAACCCACAGTTCGGTTCAGGAGTTACTAGGCTAGTGGATTCATGATCATCAGTCTGGTTCAGGGACCACTAGACCATGTGTTTATCAATTTAGAGATCCACCTCACTGAGCTTCGAATCCCACTCAGCCATCCCACATAAACCCAATGAGAGAAACCATCTCATCAAAGCTATCAAGAAATGACAAGGCTAGGCTAAAAATATTGTCACACCTGGGAAAACCCATGCCATGGTAGAAAAGAAAACATCCAATCCAATGCATGCTGAATCTAGTAAGGAAGGTACACTTGCATTTTGATACCTACAATGAAGCCTATTGTAGCTACTTGATCTTGCCTTTCCCTACTTGATCTTTGCTTCCTCTTGTTCTCTTTTCCTTTCTTGCTCCAATGCCAAAGTGCTCGAAGAACTCTAAGTGTCCAAGAGAGAGAGAGAGAGAGAGAGAGAGAGAGAGAGAGAGAGAATAATGAGAGAGCTCCAAAACTCAATTGATCAAGCCTTTGCCCATTGATCCTCATAAGCCTTATCATTAATGAGGCCTCTATTTTCTTCATTTTCCATTATTTTCCTTCATTTTCCTCCTCACATGCAACCTGCGACTTTTCACCTTCCTTTTCTCCTAATTTCCTCTATTTTCATAAATAAGTGTGCCAAAAATGCATTTTACCTCTTTAATGCCTTAGCCATTGCCTTTGCCAATTTCCGTTAGCCATAATAACCAAAATGAACACCCACTAGGATGTTTTGTCTTGCATTCAGCTTGGAGTATGTGTCCCATCATCCATGGTCTTGTCTATTTTTTTACATGGAAGTTTCACTAGGGTTATTACATTAATGGGATTATTGGATTTATGAGTGATCTCCAATATAATGTGTGGCATATGCTATTTTTAAACAACATTTTGTCACTGTCCCCGTCCATGATCCTAGAGGACCTATATAGTGTTCCTGACATGCTTTCCTATCATGAATAAACTCCCATTATGTCTCTCTTCATGAGCAGAACAATTCCATTTTGCATAATTTCCAAAAAATCTTCTATTTATCCCAGTTTACAAGACTGGCGCTAATGACCTGTGTCCTCCTCGCACCAATATGTAAGGTTTACAAATGTCCCTAGTGCTAATCGGATCAAATGAACCCTTTCTCAATCACGCCAACCCTCTTTTGGAAAGTTTTTTAAATACGGAGCTGAAGCTTCCAGCTCTAGAATCTTCGTAATAGAAGTCCAGTAAATGGTTAGGCTAGATGGAATCGAAGAGATCAGTTTGGGTTCCTTTCCCCTATTAGGATGGAACAAATCCAAGAGATAAGGCCTTTTACCATGAGAAGAGGAATCATCTCCCCTCCATCCTAGCTATATAAACCTCTCTTTTTCCCAAGCACAACTACTGTTAGCTTTTAGTCCTAATTAAGTTCTGGCTAAGGTTTTGATTTTGGAGTAGTCAGCAAGCTACACATAGTTTGTAGCTTTCTAGTTTGTGTTTAAGGGAGAATTGTGAGTTTGGTTTGGTGTGAAGACTAGAGAAAAGAGCCTTGAGACTACCATTGTTAAGGTTGTCCATGAGGTGCTAGTAGAAGTGTGGGAACCCAAATATGTCAAAGGAGAACAAAAACATCAAGACATCAGTTTTAATCTCTTCTCGAACTAATATAGATGAAACTATCGATTGATTTCCTACATGAAATGTCATCTCACATATTTACGGCTTAATATTTCTTGACCTATTAAGTAGGTTGAATACAATATTGTATGACATTATGTTTTTTGTTTATTGTTGTTTGCTTGTTTCAAGTGTGCAAAGGAAGGAAACGAAAGATAGCTAGAGCGAGGAAGAATAATCATCACCATGTGGAATAGCATTCTAAGAGATAGGCCCTCTTAATTGATTCTAGCCTAAGGAAATTTTCCATAGATTGTTTGTTTGTAACTAGCCTTGCTCTCTCAGGCTAGAGGAATTATTTGTGCACGCAGTTAGAATTTACCTGCATCACAACTATATCGCTTAGTCTCCCTTCACAAAGGTCATAAGCAAATCCAGGAGCGGTTTGATGACTTTGAAGGGAGAATGACACACATGGAGGCACATGTACATGAAGCATTTTGCCAACCAAGGCTCGATGGCCCTGATGACCCAAATTCAGGAAATATGGGCACTTATTGATGAATGTGGGATGTGTTTTGATTTTAAGACAATTTTGGTATACTTGGGAAATCAATCTTTGGTCCTAGGAGCTCAGGAAACTACGTCGCAATTTAACTAGCGAACTAAGGGAATCAGAAGCCAAAACTGAAATTCGCTTCCCAATGGCCTCCTCCTCTAGATATGAAGGACTCTAGAATTTTGGAAACCCTTATTGATAAATAAAAATATTCCCAAATGGGGGTGGTAGAGGGTCGATCAAATTTCTAGGACATGGGATTTAATTTTCTCGAAACATGTTGGGAACGCTTTTCCCAATGCTTTGTGGGTGAATGTTCTACAAAATGTCTTGAGTATAACAGGTCTTGGCTTGTTGTGGATTTCATTTGTAGGTTTTGGGTGTTGAGGGATAGGATTGCAAGGGGAATAGTCTATCGAAGTGTGAAGGAAGGCTTACTAGTCAAGCAATTCCTCACTCCTAGCTTGAAGACGATTAATGTGTGTTATGTTTGGGGGAAGTATGGTGCAATGCCAAATATATTGGTGACATAGAGCACAATTTAGGCCCCAAAACACATTAGTTATTGTCACCATGGATAATTTAGCGTTGGTTTAGTGTGAAGTGGCTTACGCAGTTGAGTTTGTCCTCCGCCTGGATCTCAGGACAACACCACATGCTTTCGAGCAGGTAATTTTGACTAGTCCCTTTATTGTTGTTTTTAGTAATTGGTATGTTGTGTTTGGGTTTGGCCCTACTACAACATATGTTGTGGGTGTGGTGTTCTTCATGGTCCATGGAAATTGTCCTACATTCATTGGTGGGAAGTTTAAGTGGAGCTCGTATTGGAGGCCTATGTTTAGTGGTCGAACAAGTTCCTTGGGGACGTTGGTCTCAATATCTTGTTTCTATTTTTCTGTAATTTGGATTTTGATTTTTAGTGTTCCCAGAGTGGTGTTTGGGGTGACTTGGGGTCAAGTTGGGGTGGCCAATTGGAATATTAGAAACACCATGGTGACATGTGCTTTGTGCTCTGGTGGATTCCTATCTTCGATCAGATGAAGTGGTGAAGGGTTGGTGACAGGAAGCTTAATTCTCCATGTCATTGTATTTGGAAGTAGTTTTAGGGCTATAGAACCTATAAATATGTGGGAGGGAATTGGTTTTGTTGATGGGTTGACCTTACAGTGACGTGTTGGCAGTTGGATGCTTCTGGGACATTGTACGATAGACAATATCGGGTTGGGGAATGTATTGAAAGTGAGACACTTGAGCGGTGTGACGGTGTGTAGTGGCTAGGAGATTTTAAAAATGGTAGTGGTGCATCTGTCCTGGTAGCTAAGGCATGCCCCCAGAAACTGTGGTGTGGACCGAGTAAGGTTTTCATCAAGGGAATCATCCATCATCAGCAAGGTCAAGCCCAAAGAGAAATGAGTCCTCATGGCTCGGGGTTGGTGCATTATGTTGACTAACAATATGATGGAGAGGAGATGGAGAAACATAATACCATCTCCCTTGGGCATGTAGAACTTCCTCCACCATTTGACTCACTTGAAGCACAAATTTTTCAGGTTACAACAATAGTATAACAACTGGCTAGGGATTGTACTAATGACCACAATCATATCATTGGATTTATGAATGATCTCCAACATAACCAGTGGGATATGTTAGATTGATTAGTCTCCCTTCATAGAGGTAAAAAATGGCTCCAAGTGCAGTTGGACAACTTTGAAGGGAGAATTACACACATGGAGGCACATGTACATGAAGCATTTTTCCGGCAAAGGGGCGATGGTCCTAGTGACCCGAATCTAGACAATAAGGGCGCGCTTAATGATGAATATGAGATTTTATTTATTTATTTATTTTGGGATGGTTTTGGTTTACTTGGGAAATCAATATTTGGTCCTAGGAGGTTAAGAAACCAGGTCATAGATTGGATGGTGAATTGAATGAATCAAGAGTCAAAATTGGAATTCGCTTCCTGGAGGCCTCCTCCTTTGGATATGGAGGACTCTCGCATTCTAAAAATGCTATTGATAAAGAAAAATATTCCCGATTTGGGGTGGTATATGCTTGATTAGAGGCCCAGGACATAAGATTTAATTTGCATATCATGCACAAGTAATGATCCCAAAATGTGTTGGGAAGGATTTGTCTAACGCTTCATGGGTGAATGTTCTTGCGAATGTTTTGAGTATAATGAGTCTTGGCTTGGAATTGGAGCTCGTTTTCAGGTATCGAGCATTGAGGGATAGGAATGCAGGTGAAATATTCTATCAAGGTGTAAAGGAAGTCTAACTAGACAAGTCATTCCTTGCTCCTGGCTTGGAGACGATTAATGTGTCCTATGTGTAGTGAAAGTATGGTGCAACATCAACTCATATTTTGATCTAGAGTGTCGTTTGGAACCCCATGACACATTTTGTTACCATGAATAGGAATAATTTAACATCAGTTTGGTGTGAAGTAGCTTACGAAGTTGAGTTTGTTATTCATCTGGGTCTTGGGACAACACGCGAACTTTCGAGCAAGTGATTTTCTTTGGTCCCTCCACTGTTCGTTTTATTGATTGGTATGTTGTGTTTGGGTTTGGCCCTACTGTAGGCTCTATTGTGGGTGTGGTGTTATTCATGGCATATGGAAAGTTTCCTACAAAGTTCAGTGGGGAGTTTAAAGGGAGATTGTCTTGGAAGCCTTCATTCAATGGTTGAACGAGTCCCTTGGTGACATTGGTCTCAGTATATTGTTTCTATTTTTCCATAATTTGGCTTTTGATTTTTATTGTTGATGGAGTGTTGTGTGGGGTGCCCTGGGGTCAGGCTAGAGTGGCCAATTAGAGTATTAAAAAAACCAGGGTGGTGTGTGTCGTGTCCTGTGGTGGATTCCTATCTTCGGTGGGTCAGAGTGGTGAAGGGTTGGTGACATGTTTCTTAATTCTCCTTGTGGTTGTAGTTGAAAGTAGTCATCAGGGCTAGAGAACCTATAGGTGTGTGGAAGTATGATGGTTTGTTGTTAGGTTGACCTTGGAGTGAGGTGCTAGTGGTTAATCACTTTTGGGACATTCTGCAGTAGGCATTATGGCCTTGGGAAATGTATTCACAATGGGTTGCTTGAGTGGTGTGAGGGTATGCCAATAGCTAGGGGTTTTTAAGAATGGAGGCATTTCATTTGTCCTGACAGCTGGGGAATGAGACGAAAACTATGGTGTGGGCCAAGAAAGGCTTTGATGGAGGAGGTCATGCATCATCAGTGAGGTTGGGCCCAGAGACGGGTGATTCCCCGTGTCCAGGGGTGGTGCACCATGTGGAGCTACGAGATGATGGGGAGGAGATGGAGAAACAATATCCCATCTCCTCGAGGCTTATAAACTTGTCTGCACCTTTTGAATTGCTTGAAGCGCAAATTTGTGTAGTGACAAAAATAGTAGAATGACTAACCAGAGATCATCATGATGATTGGAATGAGATCATTAGATTTATGAATGACCTCCAACATAACCATTGGCATATGCTAGATTTGTTAGTCTCCCTTCATCGAGGTCAGAAGTGTCTCCAGGAGTGTTTGGACAACTTTTGAGGGATACTAGCACAAATGAAGGCACATGTACATGAAGCAATTTGACTAAGGGGCAATGAAACTGATAACCCAACTCCAGGAAATATGGACACTTAATGATGACTGTGGGAATTGTTCTGATTATGATACATTTTTGGTCTACTTAGGCAATCAGTATTTGGTCCTAGGAGGTTAGGAAACTAGGTCACAGATTGGATGGAGAACTGAAGGAATTTGGAGTCAAACCTGAAACTCACTTCCTAATAGACTCCTCTTATGGCTATGCAAGACTTTGACATTCTGGAAACATTTATTGATAAAGGAAAATATTCCCTGATGGGGGTGGTAGAGGGTCAATCAAAGGCCTAGGAAATGGGCTTTAATTTTCACACCACATGCCATCAATGATCTCAAAACCTATTGGGAATGCTTTGTTCGTTACTCCATGACTGAATGTTCTAGAGAATGTCATGAGTATAATAGGTCTTGGCTTGTTCTTGGAGCTCATTTATAGGTTTTGGGCATTGAGGGATAGAATTTTAAGGGAAATAGTCTATCTAGGTGCAAAGGAAGGCTTACCATAAAAGTCATTCCTTACTCTTAGCCCGAAGAAAATTAATGTGTGTTATGTGTGGGGGAAGTATGGTGTAATGCCAACTCCATTTGTGACACAAAGCATCATTTGGGGTGATAAGATGTATTGCATTGTTTCAACCAGGGATAATAACATTAGTTCGGTGCAAAGTGGCTTACATAAGTTAGTTTTTCCTTTGCCCGGGTCTCATCAAAACACCATGTGCTTTCAAGTAGCTAATTTTGTCTAGTTCCTACATTTTTGGTTTTAATGATTGGTATGTTGTGCTTAGGTTTGGACCTATTGTGAGCTCTGTTGTGGGTGTGATGTTCTTCACGACCCATGGAAAGTTTCCTACAGTGTTTATTGGGAAGTTTAAGGATATCTTGTCTTAGAGGCCTCTATTTAATGGTTGAATAAGTCCCTTGGTGAAAACAACAATAGAACTAATAGCCAAGGATCATCAAAATTACTACAGTAGATCATTAGATTTATGATTGATCTCCAACATAACCAATGACATATGCTATATTGGTTAGTCTCCCTTTATAGAGGTAAGAAGCAGTTCTAGGAGTAGTTGGCCAACTTTGAAGGGAGAATGACACACATGGAGGCATATGTACATAAAGCATTTTTCCAAGCAAGGGGTGATGGATATGATAACCTAGCTCTAGGAAATAGGGGCACCTAATGATTACTGTGGGATGTGTTTTGATTTAGGGGCAGTTTTGGTCTACTTGGGAAATGAGTATTTGGTCCTAGGAGGTTAGGAAATAAGTCACAAATTGGTTGGTGAATTGAAGGAATTAGGAGTCAAACCCATAATTTGCATCTTAATGGAATGACCTCCTCCTCTGCCTGTGTAGGACTTTGGCATTCTAGAAACACTTATTGAAAAAGACAAATCTTCCCCAATGGGGGTGGTAGAGGGTTAATCAGAGGTCCATGACATGGTATTTAATTTGCACACCATGTGCCATAAACGATCTCAAAACGTGTTGGGAGAACTTTTTTTGGTGCTTCATGGGTGAATGTTCTAGAAAATGTCATGAGTATAACGGGTCTTCACATGGTCACGGATATTATTTTCTGGTTTTGGGCATTGAGAGATATGATTACAGGGGAAATAGTCTATCCAGGTGCGAAGGAAGGCTTACTAGTCAAGCCATTCCCTGCTCTTGGCCTGAAGACAATTAATGTACGATATGTGTGGGGAAAGAATGGTGCAATACTAACTCTATTGGTGATGCAAATCACCATTTGGGACCTCAGGACACATTATGTTGTTATGAATAGGGATAATTTAATGTTAGTTTGGTGCAAAGTGGCTTATGCAAATGAGTTTGTCCTCCGCCTAGGTCTCAGTAATACACCACACTCTTTTGAGAATTTTATTTTATATTGTCCCTCCATTGTTGGTTTTAGTCAGGCCCTACTATGGGCTCTATTGTAGGTGTGGTGTTATTCACGGCCCGTGGCAAGTGTGCTACAATTTTCGGTGGGAATTTTAAGGGGAGCTTATCTTAGAGGCCTTTGTTAAGTGGTTGAACAATTCCCTTGGTGACATTGGTCTAAGTATCTTGTTTCTCTATTTTTGTAATTTGGATTTTGATTTTTAGTGTTCCTGGAGGGATGTGTGGGGTGCCCTAAGGTCAGGCCAGGGCGACCAATTGGAATATTAAAAACACAATGGTGGTGGGTGATTTGTCCTGTAGTGGATTCCTGTCTTTGGTGGTTGAAAGTGGAGAAGGGTTGACAACAAACGAATTAATTCCCTCTATTGTTGTAGTTGGAAGCGGTCAAAAATGCTAAGGAACTTATAGGCATGTGGGAGGGTGATGTTTTTGTTGGTGGGTTGCCCTTGCAGTGAGGTGCTGACAGTGATCCACTTATGGGATATTGTTTAGTAGACATTTGTAGATTTTTTTTTAGATTCAACGGCTCATGTGGTGTACTAAAACACAAGAAAAGAATCTACTCTACTTTTTACAGGGGAAACCAATAATGATCGATGAAAGCAATAATTAGAAAGAGGATGATTATCAATCACACATAACACAATATTTCTCTGGGGAAAATAGCTGCTCAAAACCCTGACTATCTATATTGCATTAACCAGAAGACCTGAGCAGAAAATACAATTCTTGTTCACACTAGAACAATCCCAGCACATGTATGATCTAACTCTCTGCCTCACAAGCTAGCTTAAGCCAACACTTAGCCAATTATACTATATTCAAAACCCCTACTTCCTTGTGCACTTCCTAGAGGAATCAACCCATATTTAAAGGGAAATCCTTCTTCCATAACTGCACAATCCAAACTTAGGTCCTCAACTAATTGCATGTGCCAACTATAAAATTTAGAAAATTATACAGCTCATACTACATTGTCCCTACATGCTAGTATCAACTAGGTAATCCTCTTAACAGACATGCATGAGTTATTCTTGAGTGAATCTTCAGTTAACTGGTGTGGCACTAAGGATGCATTTGTGCATTGACTCACTACTAGACCTCTACTAGTTCCTCCAAGAGTTATAACTAGTTTAACTAACTATAACTCGGTTAGACTAAGTTATCTAATTACAACTCCAATAAACTCACCTTGGACACCTAAAATTTAGGGATCACACTTACATGACTCTAGATAGACTTCCAACTCAAAATTCCTAACTTAATAAAGTCAAATTAACTTTATTAACTATTTACAAGTTGTTATGAGAAAATAATTCAATTTTAATTCACAATTTAATTCAAGGACAAATTAAATTGGAATTTCTTATTATTGTTTTTAACACACCCTCTCAAATTTACATCTTGATAATTCCTTTGTCAAAATGTTAGCATCCTACTCCTCTGTGGGAATGCACTCCAACAACATAATCTGCCTCTGTACACAATCTCGAAGATGATGATACTAAATATCAATACACTTGGACCGATCATGAAAAAATCAATTTTTAGAAAGTTTGATACAACTTTAATTGTCACTGTAAATCACATTTGGATCCATCTACTGACCAAACAAACGAACCAGAATCTTCGTCATCTAGATGGCCTCACAAGCTGTGTGACTAGCAACCATGTACTCTGCCTCTACTGAACTAAGTGAAACTGATCTTTGTTTCCTGTTGTACCAAGAAATAACTACTAACCCAATATTGAACATCCCTCCTGATGTGCTCTTCCCGACGGATGGAGTCCCTACCCAATTTGCATCAGTAAATCCTTGAAGCTTCACTCCCTCTATCCATCTATACCACAATCCATACTGAGTAGTGCTTATGAGGTATCTCAACATATTCTTGTCCGCCTTCCAATACAATTTTTTCGGCCTAACCATAGCTTAACTACGTTGGTTAACTAGATAGCACATGTCTGGTCGTGTGTTCACCAAATAAATGAGTGAACCCATAAGCTTCCTATAAATGGTATCTTCCACTACTTCACCCAAAGTAGCATCCTATTTCCTCCATTTACCTGCTAGAGGAGTCTCGATGGGTTTACTTCTCTCCATGTGGAACCTTTTCAGTATCTCATTGGCATACTTGCCTTGAGAGACAAAATGTTCCCCATCACCTTGCGATAATTCCATGCCCAGAAAGTAGTGCATTGCTATAGGATAAAATGCATGATGTATGGAGAATGGAGATACCCTCGAAGGTCTTCCCGGGACCTTTGGCAGACTATGATATTATCTGCAACTGTCACAAAGTTACATGCATGTTCATAAACAATAACTAACTATCAAAGTAGGAAAAATATATTACCTCAATCCTCCATGTATATTTTTTGGAGAGCACAATGCAGCTAGGTGGAAGTCCCCTAAGCTGGCTCCAGATCAAGTCCTACACATAGAAGAGGCAAGCATAATCATAGCATACAACCTCGATAACTAATAAATGAATACATAAAAGAACATCTATTTACACATAACTAAGCTACTCATGCTAAAAGGTATTGGACAAACAAATAAATGAATGATAGTGCCAACACCACGGAGTAGACATTACAACTACAGTTCTATATTAATGTCAGAAGTGTGATTACAACCATCTATTGCATCAACCTTCCCTTACCCCTCCAGCTTCTCTCTCTCTCTCTCCCTTCTTACCAACTTCTTATGCTTAGATTTGAGACTATGCTCAACAATCAAGTAATTTATCCTTTCAAATGATCTGACCTTTATCACCATAGCTCTAGCTTTGCTTATGTAGCAATTGAGTTAGGGTTGCCAAGTTCCTCCATGAGTTCCTTAGGGTAAAAGCAATGAAGTTTCCATGCTTTTCAACTCTTTCCCATTTGCCTCCTTGATTAGGATTAGAAATCCTCCAAATGGGTCAAACTTGAGATGTTTCCTTACTTTTCTTGAGTAGATTTAAGAGAAAATATCTAGATATTTATGAGTCAATTCGCTCCTTTGACCTCTAGAACCTCATTAGGATCCACTAACGTTGTTCCCGAACTAACAACTAGAGTTATTAGGGTCACTAATGCTCCCTTAGGCTTGCTGAGAAGCTTAATAAAGCAAGTTATATGTGCATAGCCAACGTCAGTGTGGAAACAAAGCTTGTGATCTTGGTCTTTGCTTTAGCTATCATGTCTTTCCCCTCTGAGCTGATGAGGGGGTCAATTTGCTATATAACAGATGCCCCCTAAAGTGTGAGAGAAAAGGTTGTGACGATGGCCAAAATACTTTACTTAACTATAATTTTCCTTCTTTGACAAAAACGGAGAGAGGATCAGAGCTTCGGGTGGTACGCGAAACCTAATACAAAATA